>PVKH010027537.1:0-12808 GCA_004027955.1 Chaetophractus vellerosus | reverse complement strand
ATGGTACACCCACGCATGGGGTCTGGGGGGCTCACTGGCTCATGGGGCCTGGAAGCACAGTCACACGGAGGGCCTGGGGGTCTCACCTGCTCACATGGCCTGGCAGCGCACTCACATGCAGGGCTTGAGGGGCTCACCTGCTTGCTGGGCCTGGCATTACACCCATTCATGGAGCCTGATGGCTCACCCACGTGTGGGATCTGGGGACCTGACAGTGCACTTACGTGCCTTCTTTTTCTCTCTCTCTCTATATATATATAATTTTTTTTTTTAACCAAGAGTTCCCAGGGATCAAACCCAGGTCCCTGTGGGAGACAGACACCCAACCATTTGATCCACATCTGCCCTCATGTAAGAATATTTTTTTTTTTGGCTACATATCCCCCCTTTCTGCTTTCTTTTGCTGTGTTCATTTCTCTGAATTCTGTGTCTGTTCTGTCTCCCCCCATTGCGGCGACATGCCGAGACAGGTCACCGCCCAGGCGGCTCAGCTCCATTTGCAGTCGGTTCTGCTTCTGTTCACAGGTGGCTGCGCTTCCTTTCACGGGTGGATCCGCTCCATTCGTGGGTGACTTGCCCTGCCTGTGGTGGCTTTTTTTGTCCTGCCCACGGTAGCTCACCCTTCTCAAGGCGGTCTGCCTGCTTTGGAGAGGTCCCCGGGAACCAAACCCAGGGCCTCCCATGTGGTGAACTGGTGCCCTATCCACTGGGCTACAGCCGGCCCCCGTCATATAAGAAATTTAATAAAGATAAACTCAAAGTAAGTTGAATTAAGTAATACTTGATAGATAAATGTCTTTTACTGATGATATGTGTTTTAGTTTGTTAAATGCTTCCCAAGCAAAATATTAGAAATTGGTTGGTTTTTATAATAGGAATTTATTAGGGCAAGAGCTAACAATTCTGAGACTGTGAAAATGTCCAAATCAATACATCAACAGAGATTCAGGTGGCATTATCAGAGATGCTGTCTCACCAAGAATTGTCTGCTGGCGATCATGGACTGCTGCCATGTGGCAAGACAAAGTGGTGTCCAGTCTCTGCCTTCTACTCCAGGCTCAGTTTCTCCCTGAGCTAAGTTGTAGTTGATAGGCTTATAATTTGTCTCACCCCTCTCCTCCAGGCCTGGTTGCTTCAGCTTCAGTTGCTCCACTGATTCCTGCCTCTAGCTTCTCTCTCATCCTCTCAGGGTTTCTCACTATGTCTGTTGCTGCTGGCAATTCTGGAGTCCTCTCTCACATGGCTGGATAAAATATTTGCTCCCTTTCTCTGAGCTGCATCTATATAGGACTCCAGTAAAAAGATTAAGACCCATCCCAGGTCCCTCAATCTAATCAAAGACTCCTAACTGAAGTGATCTAATCAAAAGTGATCTAATAAATTTTCTCTTGATTGAATCTAACCAAAAGTTCCCACATACATGTACAGGAATGGGTTTGCTTTAATAATGGGATTTTCTGGGTCCACAAAACACTCAGACAGGACAATATGATTTTATAATTATAAGATGTAATTCCAATGAAAATTAAATTTTAAAGAGTATGTAGATTAAAAATAAATATAAAAAAATATGTTTTCTTAATCTAGCTATAAACACTCAGGTAATTGGAAAATTATTAAATGATCATTAGTTATTAATATTTTAAAGTTAACTTAACAAAAAAGTTTACATTAACTAAACATATATATATATAAATATTAAAATATATAATTAAATCAAACACATAGAAAAGTTTGCATGTCTTAGGCTTAAATTGCATCTTACATTTTAAGTAATATATATTTTTATTGGCTAGATCAAGAAAAATATTAATTTTACAAAATGTAACAAACAATTTAATAAAAGTTTTACTTAGCCATAAAATTAATTGTGGAAGATAAATTGGGTAAGATGAATAGTCATCTAGGTGAATTCAGTGAGAGTTATTTTATTAGATAAATAGGGGGACTTGCTTTATTAGATATCAAAACATAAAATAAAACTGATCAATTAAATTAAATATGGTACTTTGATTGAAAATAAGAAGAAAACTTCATCAGTAGAACAGACTAGAACCTCCAAAAAAGAAAATATTGTTTTTCAACTCATTGCAATAAAAGAAAAACATTGTTTGAGTTGCCATCTACATGGAAGACAATAAAAATCTACAGGTCATACCATAGACAAACATATATCCACATGAGATATTGACTTAAGAGAAAAAATATAATAATAATGGCATTGTGTAAACTGCAAACCAAGAATGAGGAGGTACTACCTAACCAAGTGATAAGTTGAAGTTTATAAAACTAAATTAGATACTGAAAAGGAGGGAGCCAATGTCCATCACATACACTGCTGGTTTGAATGTGAAATGGTGCTATTTCTCTAGAGAAGAGTTTAACCGTTTCTTATAAAGCTAAGCATAGTTATCATGTGACCCAGTACTTTTATTTTAGGCAATTATCCCAAATAAAGATTATGTTGAAACTAATCATGTGTGTTTATAGCAGCTTTATTTGTAATAAATCAAAACTAAAAACTACCTAAGAGTCCATAAATGGATCAATGAATGAAAAACTGCTGTCATATTTATAAAGTAGAATATTAGTAAATAATAAAATGGAAAAATATAAAGAACTCTTGATAACTTGCAACAATTTGAATTGATCACTGAGTGAAAAAAGCAAATCTCAAAATGTTACATACTGTCATTCCATTCACCTAAAATTCTCAAAAAGACAATATTATAGTGATAAAGAACAAGTGAGTGGTTGTCAGGGGTTAGGGTTGGAGGAAAGGTGTGACTATAAATAAGTGGAATGCGATAGTTTCTTTCTGGTAATGGGACAGCTCTGTATCCCAATTGTGATAATGTTTACACAAATGTACACATGTGATAAAATTGTATAAATATATACACCACCACCAATAACAAAATTGTAGAAACTGGTTAAATCCAGATAAGAGCTCTAGTTTAGTTAGTAATATTGTACCAAGTTTACTTTCCTGGGTTTAATAAGTTACTACAGTTTTGTAAAATAGTATTAATAGGGAAAACTGGAGAGTGTACATTAGATGGAACTCTGTACTATTTTTGTAATTTCCTATAAGTCTAAAATTGTTTCTAAACAAAGTAAAAAAAACCTAGGTAGTTATATTATATTATATTTGATTATCTAAGTTTTTAATTATGGAGAAAGGTGAAGTTAATAGGAAAAAAAACAAGATATTTTTCACATCATATAAATATACTGAAAAGAAAAGGCAAACAATTCAAATAAAAATTATATTAAAGAATAGATAATTCATAGAAAAGTAAATCTAAATTTCCCCAAGCCAACATTAATGAAAACTTTAAATTCAATATAGGACAGAGAATGCAAATTAAAGAGTGTGGTAGTTTGAATTATGTACTCCAGAAAAGATTATGTTCTTAACCTTACTCCTATTTCTGTGGGTGTGAACCCATTATTTAGAAGACATTTGAAGATGCTATTTTAGTTAAAGTGTGGCCAAGTGGATCTGGTTGGGATTTAATGCAGATTATAGTAGTACTTTATAAGGAGAATGAAATTCATACAGACAGGTAGAAAACCAATGGATGAATCTGGGAGTCAATGGAACCTGAAGAGAAAGAAGAAGATATAGCCATAGGCGTTGCCATTTGACAGAATAACCAATAACCTAAGAATCCCAGCAACCATCTCTTAAAGTCTCAATTTTGATCCTCTCCTAACCTCTAAAACATGAGTGAAAAAATTCCTATTGTTTAAGCCAATTCTTTGTAGAGAATTTGTTGTAGTATTCTGGTAACTAAGACAAAGAAACATTGAGTTAGCACTTTATTCCTGTCAGACTGATCCAAGTTAAAATAAAGAAGGAGAGACACAAACAAGCAAGGTAATTATAAAATCTATTACCAGCAGTATTTGAGAAAACATACTCAATAGAGAGAAATCTAGGTTTCATGGAATTTCCCCCATGTGCTGTATTTATGACCTATTTTTTAATATGGTTTATTTTTTTTCTTTTATTGTTATTTTTAAAGAAGCTTTAGATTATATTAATGTTATTTCAAAAAATAGGAGATTCCCATATACTTCACCCCCACTTCCTCCTATGCTTTTCTCCATTAACAACACCTTTCCATTAGTGTGGTATTTGTCACAATTTTCTTTTATTATATATCCCCCCCCCCCTTCTGCTTGTTCTTGCTGTGTTCATCTTTTGTGCTCTTCTGTGCCTGTTTGTTCCACCCCCCTCCATTGCGGCAACCCGCTGAGTCAGCTCACCATGTGGTGGCCTTGCCTGCTCGCGAGTGGCTTGCCCTGCTTGCGGGCGGCTTGCCCTGTCCATGGCAGCTTGCCTTCTCAAGGTGTTCTGCCCGTTCAAGGAGGCTCTGGGACCCGAACCCGGGGCCTCCCATGTGGTAAACCGGCGCCCTACCAATTGAGCTACAGGTGGCCCCTATTTATCACAATTGATGAACACATATTGAAGCATTGCTACTAACTATGGCCCATAGTTTGCATTGTGTTTTACATTTTGCACTGCAGAATTTTATAGGTTTTGACAACATGTATAATGGCTTGTATCCGTCATTGCAATATCATACAGAATAATCTTAATGTCCCCAAAATGTCCCATGGTTACAACTATTCTTCCTCCCTCTCCTCAGAAACTCTGATGACCACTGCCTTTATATCAATATTACAAGTTCTTCCATTACTAGAATAATAATAAGCCTACTTTAGTCCATAGTTGGATTCTACCCTTACCTTTCTTCATTCCTCAAACTTTAGGATTTGGGAATGGTGATGTCAACTCTGCTGCCAGTTGAGAAGAAGTATAGATACCATGGATGGAATTGTCTTGCTTCCAGTTATAGATACTCTCTGTTTGGGGAAATGGGCATTGTCTATCATAATTCTTTTGTTACTTGTCCTGGTTGAGTATGATGAATTGAAGAGTAGGTATTGCCTGAAACTCTGCTGAGATTCAACACACAACCAGTGTATGAACAGTTGGAACATTTAAGTTTCTGGGACACATATTTAATGGGTACAGTGGTAATTATAGATTCAAAGTAAAAAAGGCAGAAGAACCAGGTGAAAATTATAAATGAGTTTAACTCCTATACATTGAGGGTATAGGTTATCACATATTCCAAGGTAAGGCCCACTAATAGGGTGCCAAATTCTTGGGGTTGCCTGCCTTGCCTATAGTGTCCAGTTGTCTCTAGAGCCCTCAGGAGCCCCCTTGCTTAAGGCAATGTTTACTGCAGCAGTCAAAGAGATCCTCCTATGACATGCATAAGCGTAACCACTCAATGACTCTGGACTCAATTTGAAATCTCTTAGCCATAAAAACTCACTTATATTTACTATTTCCCCATAGTCAAGGTCTTTTTATAAATGAACCACTAGTTACTTGGTAATAAGCCCTTGGTACCAGGGAGGCTCATCCTCAGGATTCATGTCCAATGTGTGGGGGAAAGTAGTGAGTTTATATGCTGAGTTTGGCTTAGACAGAAGCCACATTTGCACAACAAGGAAACTTTCAAGAGGTAACTCTTAGGCCAATATATAATACCAGGCTTAGTTTCAATTTCACAAGAACAAGGTTCACAAGGAGAAGTACCATTATCAAGGGTCTGGCTTATTAATCTATCCTCCTTTACTGGACACTGCCCATGTACTCTAAGGATTCTTACCACTCTATTAGAAAATGTAACAGTACTCCCAAGGATGAGAATTCAATACTCTTTTGGTTATTGTGTTGGTCTCCATCCACCAAGAAAACAACTCATATAACATGGTTTAAATTAAATCTTGTTACATGAAAAAAAATAAATGTGATGATTTCTTAATTTTCTTGATAATAAACATAATAGGAGGAAATTTACAATAAAATGTTTTTTCTATAATCTATACATAGTAATTTGTGGGAAATATTTTTTTAAAGATTTATTTTTTATTTATTACATATCCCCCCCCTCCTTTCTGCTTGCTCTCGCTGTGTGTCCATTCCTGTGTTCCTCTCTGTCCACTTTGTCTCCCCCGTTGTGGCGACATGCCAAGACTGGTCACCACGCAGGCGGCTTTGCCCCACTTGCGGGTGGCTTCTGCTTCTATTCACAGCTGGCTCTGCTTCAGTTCGCGGGTGGCTGGCTGTGCTCCATTCGCGGGTGACCTGCCCTGCCCGTGGTGGCTTTGCCCTGTCCGTGGCAACTTTTTGCCCTGCCCATGGTGGCTCCGCCCACCCACAGCAGCTTGCCCTTCTCAAGGTGGTCTGCCCGCTAGGAGAGGTCCCCAGGAACTGAACCCGGGGCCTCCCATGTGGTATACCAGCGCCCTATCCACTGGGCTATACGGCCGGCCCTGTGGGAAACATTAAAGTGTGTTAAAATAATTAATTGTGTGTTTAAAATATCTATATGGAGATACATAAAATATATAAATATTTATGTATTTTTATGTATTTTTTAGCTAATGGAGTGCATCTTTAATAGTGAATGGTAGACTTCCATCTGGTTAGTACCTAAAGAAATGCAGAGGGATGCTATGGAAATGAGCCATGGTCAAAGGCTCTAGTGTAGGGGAGTGTCCAATATATATGTAGAAGAGCAAGAAAACTGGGCTCTTTTAACAAGGAGTAGAACAGATGAAGACTAGGTTCAATAAAATGAGAGAGGCCTTAAAAGACATTTGTTTTAACTCTTAAATATTTGGAAAACCTTTGGAGAAAACACGACTTAACATTATTTGAGTTATGTTTCTAAAGGTCACTTTGGGTGTCTTTGGATAGCATTTGGTAATAAGCAAGGTCAGAAAGAGACTTATTAGGGTACTGAAATAATTAAGGAATTATTCTTGTATCACAGTGACTTGGGAAAGTATAGCAATGGAAAGTGATGAAATTCTACATATATATTTTTAAGTAGAGTACAGAATTTGCTGACACATTGAAAGTGGAAGTGAGAAAAAGTGCTGCAATGGTATCTGAGTTTTTAGTAGAACAACCAAAATAATCTAGTTGTCATTTAGTAAGATAGAGCAGTCTTTCTCAGGTTTTTGGGGAATATGTGAAAGTTATTGTTAGAGTAAGTTATATGTTAAGAGTAAGATTTCTATTATAGACACTCAAATGGCTATGTATATATATATATATATATATATTAAACTACTGGGTATAAATTTTGAGATTCAGAAAATTCTTGGCTAAAGATATATATGGAGAGGTTGTCAGCATGTAGATGGTACTTAAATCTTGAAACTGGATGAGATCACAAACAATTAAATACAGAAAAAATAAATAAATACAGATAAAGAAGAGGGGTCCATTCAGTGTTCAGGGTTGGAGCTACTTATAGGTACCATAAAAACTATTACAAGCTTATACCTATAATATATGGTTGATAAATGGTCTCCCTTTTTTCCTTCTAAAACTATTAAATGACACTGATTGGTAAAGTTTGTGTGTTGATTTAGAGTTACTGTAAAATAATATGGTTTGTGTGTTGAAATGGAAGCTGGAAAGAATGAAAATATAGCACAAGTACTTTTGGTTCTCAAATACTGTAGGATATTTCTTTGTAAAAACTATTGTTTTCAAAGTCCTTTTTCCACATAGATGCAGAAAATTAGACTCCATTCCTTTATGTAGTCACTTTAAAATAGAAACACAGGTTATTTCCAGTAACTGTCAAGTACTCTATACTGTAGGGAGAAATTGGGTGGTGCAAAGGGAAGAGAGTAAACTGTTTTTGTAAGAATGTATGGGTAAAAATAGCTAATGTATATTGTATCTGTAATTATTTACTATTTTTCAATTTTTTGCAGGTACTCCTTGACCTTCATAGGAAAGTTTGTTGTTACTTTTCTGATGGACTTTTGCCAAAATTGGATCAGATGTTTAAAGAGATTTAGATTGAGGAAATGGCCTTTCCTGTATGGCACATCTAGTTTGCATTTATATGAGCAGTTCTGCACATAAACTCAATCTGTAACTTTCGGATCTAGTTAAACACAAAGTTCCTTTTTGAAAGAGACTGACTTTAGATCTTTGGAAATGTTTTTGAATAAAATGGTTTTTATTCTACTTAGTTTTTCTTAAAAAATTTTCAGTTATCTCTGTAAATTTTACTTAGGACCCCAATTTTGTTTTCATTATATCACTTCATTGTAAAGAAAAGATTTCAGGATTTCTTAAAAAAAGAAAAAAGGAGAAAAGAAGATGTTGTTAAATGTATAATTATTCTTCAGGCAACAGCAACAACAAAAGTTATTTAGTGGAAAAGTCATATGCACTGATTTGGTATGAAATGAATTAAGTCTGTATATGATATATTTAATTTTTTAATTAGGAAGTCTAAATAAACTTCATTTTATGAGAACAATCTATTTTTTTTACTATGGGAATTTACATTGTTTATGCATATGTGCAAAAACCACTGCTCAGAGAGGCAGAAAACATGAACCTATTACCAAAGTCTTAATTTCTTATCTTCCTATGTGCTCCTTACCTTCTTCCAATCAAATTTTTCTTCTATATTTTAATTTTATTTTTCTCTTCTTTTGAAAACATTCCTTATACACAAACCCATTTTTAAAGTTTTATCATATCTATTTCTATGTATTTATGTCTCAATTTGTTTTACTTTTAGAACTTTATAAGAGATTATGATACTACACTTTGATTTCTGGGGCTTGATTTTTTTACTCATCGACATGATATTAAGATTTATCCTTATTGTGGCTTGTAACTGAGTTTCATTCTTTCCATGGTGTAACACTCCATTTTGTGAATATACCAAAATTTATTGATAAATTTGTACAGCAATGGCTTTTTTGGTTGTTTTCATTTTATTTTCTTTTTGCTTTCTATTACAATGCTTTCGTGGTCATTCTGAGACAGTCATCTCATATTTTGTGCTAACTAGTGGATTGCTGATTTATAAGGTGTGTTATATTCAAGTTTAATATGGATGGCAAAGACCAAGAATAGCAAAAAAAAGAGATACCAAGTGTGTTATGAGACTATAGTAAGTGACTCAGACATGTATGTTTAACTGCAGTGCAAAACAAAAGATTGTTTTTGAACAAAAGATACTGGGTCTCTGTAATGTCCAAATGGAAACATGTATTTTGAGCCCTATCTTACAGCACCCACAAAATTTATTTAAAAATAAAGTTAAAAAATATGCTGTCACATACACTTGAAATATATTTTACTAAACTAAAAAATAATGAATACAGAAAAATTTTAGATATGAATGTGAAAATAAAAACAAAGAGAATATTTTAATTACCTCGTAAAAGCAGGCAAATATTTCTTAAATAGAATGTGAAAGTTAAAAATTACAGTTATGAACAGTTTATCAATAAACACCTTTAAGAGAGTGAAAAAACAGGTCAGAATGAGAAACATTATGACATATATATAGGTTTAATATCCATATCATGTAAATAAATAATATAAATCAAATCAGAAAAATAGCCAACTAAAATATAAAAAAGTGTGCAAAAACCTTGTTAAGACACTTCAGATGAGAGGCTATCTAAAAGGTGAAAAATTTAATGGTAATGTGCTCAGATTTATTTGTTATCAAGGAATTGCTAATTAAAACCACAATAACTTGTTCTTATATATTAATAAGAACAATTAATATTAAAAAGTTTGACAGACATCTCTAGAGTACCAACAGCCTGTTGTGTGTAATATGCACTTGCTCTTTCACTATAACATGTGATTAGAGAAACCAAATTAGGTATCAAATCTGTATATTCCAGCCTTGAATAGTGCCTAAAACTGTGTCCAGCTCAATCAGAAACTGTTCAGGCAAGTCAGGCTCAGTACCTGTAGCGCTCCAGGTTGGTGCTGAGCACTCCCAGTCGTCTCATTCAAGGTCCTGGAGATCCTCATCACAGTCTGTCCACTGCTTCTCTCCATTCCTTGAAAGTGCTGAAATTAATGTGGTGTAGGACTGGTGCAATTGGAGGTATGGGTGTTACTTCAAGTTCAGTAGAGATAAGGTTGTTTGGTGGTGTGACAGATAGTGGTGTTGTAGCTGGAGAGGGTGGAATTATTGCCACTTGTTTCTCTTTCATTCTTGGCTTCCAACCAAGATGCATATCAAAAAAAATGAATAGGCCAAGCAGGACTCCCAATATGTGTACCTTGTAACACATCTTGACACAATATTCGTATGTTTAACCTATGCTAGATGTCCTTTAACTAGGGTTAACCAGTAAGTGTTACTTGAGGCTGGTGCTATAAATTTTCCAATCTTCATTGTTCCATGCGCACTTCTAACTAACAACTTTTCCTCTATTTCTTTTCTTAGTCTGCTTTTCTGTATTACCTCGTGTTTTCAGTTCAATAGGTTGTGTTCTAAACATGTCTATAAGGGTAGGTAATTTCAGTCTTTCCTTATGATTTAAGTAAGATCTTAGCAGACTTCCAAATTTGTTTAGACCAACCGTTCAGGTCTGTTTTATTGGTTACAACTCTCAATTTTTCTTTTAATAAACCATTGCATCTTTCTATGTTTCTTGCCCCTATGGGGTTGTATGCTAAATGAAAATTCCAGCATATTCTTTCACTCTCTGCCCATCTTTGCACTTTTTCCCTCTAAATTGAATACCTTGATCTGATTGTATATTAGAGGATTTCTATAACATGCATGGCATATTTCAAGAGTTTTAAAAGTTTATTTCTGATGATTCTTTTTACAGGGAAAATTCATTCCAATTCTTGACTACATGTCTCCTGTAATACAAGAGCAAGCTTAAATTTTTTAGTTAGTGGTATTGGATATATATGGTCAATTTGTTTTACATTTCTTGCAATGTATGTGTACTTGAGTAAATTCCTCTTTTGTATTAAAATAAAAAAGTTTGACAGAACCAGGAATTCATGAGAGTGTTCAGGAATTGAGAGTCTCCTTAAACTCTGCTGGGAGTGTAAATGAATATCTTTACTTTGGAAAACTGGCAATTTCTATAGAAGCTTAATACAGGCAATATGAACTAACAATTAAACTTCTACATATTTTTCCAACAACAATGTGTTCATCAAAAGATCTGTAAATGGATGTTCTTAGTGGAACTTTTGTGACGTCAAAGACCAGATAAAGCTTATGCTCATATTATAATGGATAAGTAAGCTGGTGTGTATTCATTCATTGGAATTCTTTATAGTACTTAGAACAAACAAGCTATTGCTACCTGCTATAGGTGACTCTCTCAAACATAATATTAAGGGAAAGAATCCACACTCACAAGAACAGAATACATATTGTATTCTTCCATACTTTTATAGTTCAAAACCAGGCCAAACCATGTTATGATGCTACAAAAAAAACATATTATTTCCCTTGGGGGGAAGAGGGTGAAACTAGTGAGGCACTGGGGGAGATTTTAGGGTCCTGGTAAAATCCTACTGCTTGAACTGCGTACTGATGATCTAAGTGTATGTTCACTTTTGAAAAATGTATCAAATTATGCATTTAGGATGTGTGTACTTTGTACCTGTATGTCGTACTTCAATAAAAGTTTACTAAGCATATATGTTCTTTTTTCAAAATCACAGAACAAATAGTAGTGAATCATATTCCATGTGGTTGCACTAATTTCTCTCAATAGTAGTGCCTAAGCAATCTCATTGTTTCACATCTTCATTATGTGATATTATCAAACCTCTTAATTTTTTAATAAAATGTTTTTTAATTTAATCATAAATAAAAGTTTTGAACTTACAAAACAAACATAAATATCATCATACAGGATTCTCATACATCACCTCACCATTAACACCTTGAATTGCTGTGAAATATTTGTTACAAACTAGGAAAGAACATCATTAAAATACTACTAACTATAGCCCATATCTTATATTTGGTGTATTTTTCTCCCTAGTCACCTGATTATTAACACCCTGTATTATATGCTTGTTATAGTTCAAGAGTGAGTATTCTCATATTGTGTTAACCACAGTACTGGATTCGCTGGGTTCTACAGTCTGATGCTTAGTACAATCCATTCAAAGTGTATATTCAGTGGCTCCAATTTTCATCACAGAGTTGTGCTGTCATCAACTCAGTCAATTTCAGAACGTTTTCTTTACTCCAAAAGGAAAAATCTCATACCCCTTAGACCTCCCTATAGTTATCTCTTAGAATTGATATAGTATCTTCTTTGTCATTGCTGCAAAAATATTACAATATTACTTTTAACTATCATCCATAAATTACATTAGCTGTAATTTCCCCATATATCACCATATCCTTAACACTTTGTAAAAGAATATTCTTGTATTTATATTATTGACCAAAATTTTCATCCACCAACACCACTATGTAATACTTTGCCTAGATTATTCTCTAGCTTCCTTTCAATTGAAATTTATATTCACAAAGTATCCCTTTCAGCCACAATCACATTTATAAATCAACAATGTTAGTTATACTCACTATGTGTTACCATCAACTCTGTTCATTTCCACCCTTATACAATAAACCTTATTTAAAATTCTGCATACAAGGTTGCCCACGAATGGAGCGCAGCCAGCCACCGGCAAACTGAAGCAAGAGCCTGCCATGAATAGAAGCATAAGGCACCCACAAGCGGGGAAAGCCGTGCCTGCGCAGTGACCAGTCTCGGCGCATCGCTGCAGCAGGGGGAAGGGGAGATATGTAATAAAAATAAAATAAATCTTTAAATAAATAAATAAATAAATAAATAAAATAAAATAACATTCTGCATACATTAAGCATCAGCTCCTATTCTCAACCTACATTCTTTCTCCAATAACCTATACTCTCGT
>PVKH010027536.1:0-12999 GCA_004027955.1 Chaetophractus vellerosus | reverse complement strand
AACTGCATGTAGGTGGGGAAAGACTTACTTTGCATTTTATTCCTTTCTATGTGGTTTGAAATATTTTATATTTGTATGTAATTCTTTTTTTAAAATTTTTATTATATATCCCCCCTTTCTGCTTGTTCTTGCTGTGTTCATTTTTTGCATTCTTCTGTGTCTGCTTGTCTCCCCCCTGTTGCGGCGACCCGCCGAGTCAGCTCACTGCATGGCGGCCTTGCCTGCTCGCGGGGGCTTGCCCTGCCCGCAGCGGATTTTGCCCTGCCTGTGGCGGCTTTTTGCCCTGCTCGTGGCGGCTTTTTGCCCTGCCCGTGGCGGCTTTTTGCCCTGCCCACAGCGGCTTGCCTTCTCAAGGCTGTCTGCCCACTCAAGGAGGCCCCAGGAACCGAACCCGGGACCTCCCATGTGGTAAGCTGGCCCCCTGTATGTAATTCTTATGTATTAACTTTATTATTAAAAAAAACTAGTTTAAAATAGTTTTATTCTGAACAAAGTTGAACATACATAAAGTGTAGGTATTTTAACATTTGCGTTTACTTCTAGGGGAATAGTAATCCCGTTTTATTTTCTAGTAGAAGTTCTACCTGAAGAAAGAACTTAGAGATAGGGATTAGAGGCAAGAATATAACCTTGTCTTTGGCGCAAGGATAGCAAACATCAAAGCAGTAAATGAAAAAGGAACTGATTCTTATTACCCCAAAGCTGAGTTCTTGTATCCTGTGTCCTAAGACTGGGCAGAGTTAGTTAATATTTTGCTTATAGTGTTACAGCACCTCCACAAGATAATTATTATCATCTCCATCTCATGGCACTGATGGTACATTTAACTATGAAGGATATCACATTCTTGAGCATTCTTCTTTAGTTCCTGCAAGTACCCACTCTAGACTGGATAGTTACCAGGAGCTTTATTACATTCTCATTTAACCCTTACAGTAATCCTTTGAAGCAGGTTTTAGCACCGTGTTGGGATGAAGAAATGGATTCAACCAAGTTAAGAAACTTGCCCAGAGTCACATAGCTACTAGGCGTGACCCTATTTATGCAAATGTTCTTTTTTTTCATTTTTAAAATTAGAGCAGTTGTGAGCTTACAAAGCAATCATGCATAATGTGCAGAATTCCTGTACATTACCCCTTCATCAACACATTACATTGTTGTGGAACATTTGTTACAGATTATGAAAGACTATGATCAGACTATTACCACTAACTATGGTCCATGGTGGACACTTGGTATATTTTTTCCATACATTCCCTATTATTAACAGCATGTATTAGTATTGTGTACATTTGTTAGAGTTCATGGGAACACTCTCATATTTGTCCTGTTAACCACAGTCTTATCTTCCACCACATATTTCACTGTGTTATACAGTCCCATGCCTTGTACATTCTATCCAAAGTGTACACTCAGTGGCTCTCACTTTCATCACAGAGCTGTGCAGCTACCGCCCCAATAAACTTTTGAACATTTTCCTTAATCCAATAGAAAAAAATCTCTTATCCCTCTTTTATACCCTTAGCATTGATACAGTACCTTCTTTGATATTGATGGATGAATATTACAATATTGCTGTTAACTATACTGCATATGTTACATTAACTATATTTTCCCATTCATCTCCATATTCTTACCACCTTGTAATAGTGACTCATATTTGTATTACTAACCACCCTCCTCACTACCTCTGGGTTCACTAATTGCAAATGTTCTTATAACTACTCAGAATGTTTGTCCTTGGACTTTTTTTTTTTTTTTTTAATCTCTCTGACTTCAACATTTCTACCACCTTTGCTGTCTGTTCTTCCCATGCCTATCCCCTAAACTCTGAGGTTCCTTTCTTGGCTCTCACTTCACTATACTCCTTGTGTAATCTCATGTACCCCCCAAAGTTTTCAGTTACCAAGGATACACAGATGATTTCGGAATCTTAATGTCTAGTCCGCATCTCTCTTCTAACCTCAAAACCTGCATATCCAGCAGTCACCCAGATGACTCACAGGCATCTCTATAGCTTAACATGTGTAACACGGCAGCATCAACCTCCTCATGTAATGTTTTTAGGTAAATCTGTATTTTCTTTAGTCGTATCATTTACATAAATGTGAAAAATGATGCAAAAATGAGACACGGTTATTCAGTCTCGAGGCAGTGCTTGGTGTGCATTCAGACTTTCACACCAACTCTGTGGTTCTCCCACAAGTTGCAAAGCAGAGCCTGAGAATAACTTTCAGATGAATCCAAAGGTTAAAAAAGCATAAAAGGAAAAGTTAATTTTTAATTGAAAGGTATATAAAACTGGGAAAAATATTTGTAGTGTATAAAGTCTTATTATAATAAATACCCTTACTAATCAGTAAGGAAAAAAACAACATCCCTATGAGAAAACTGATAAAAGGATATAAGCTGACAAATTAGGGTAAAAAAACAATCCAAATAACCAATAAGCCTTGGTAAAACATGTGATAGCTATTAAGAATATTAAAGATATGCACATTTTAAAAATATTTTTTAAACCATCAAACTGACAGAGAAAAAAACAGCATTGATGAGGATATACAGAAATGGCCACTTTCCTTAATTGCTGGTTTAAGTGTAAATTTGATAAAATTTTTCCACAGGGCAATGTGACAGCTTGCATCATAAGATTTTAAAAAAAGCACAGACCTGTGACTCAACAGTTCCACTTTTTAGCGAGTTATTTATTTGGAAATAATTAAAGATGGTAATAAAGATTTATGAATAAGGGGGTTCATTGCAACAGTATTTGTAATACTGAAAAACTGGAAACAATCTAAGAATGGTTAAATAAGAGAAGGTACACTTAGTGCTGTGAAACATTGTATAAAATTTTTTAAAAATCATGTTTAAGATTAAATTCAAAAACAAGTAAAGTAAAGCAGGTTTCAAAACATAATGTATATTACCATCTCAATTTTAGGAAAAATACATATTCATAGAAAAGTATTCACAACAAAATATTAACAGCAGTCATTTTCTAGGTAATGGAATGGTAATCGATTGTTTTTCTTTCTTAAACTGTTTTCTATTTTCCAAACTTTATAAAGTAAACATTTTTGGTGAAGCATTGTTGCCAGCTTCTGGTTCAAAGCCTGGTTCTGACATTTACAAGTGTGTGACCTTAGGCAAATTACTTATTCTCTGTGTGACTCAGTTTCCTCACCTGTAAAAATAGGGATGATACTAATAACACTTATCTAATAAGTTTGTTGTGAGAATTAAATGAGTTAAACAGTCATAAGCAGTAGAGACAGCATCTTGCATCAGTAAATGCTTTAGGTTTTAGCTATTGCTATGCATTACTTTTATGATCAGAAGATATAAGTTTAATTGCTTTAAACTGACCATCGGTTGGTAGCTCTCTGTAAAGTTTGACAGATGATGAACTATGGACCAAAATGGTGTCTTGCTAAGTCATGATTTATCCATGTTACTGTCTTCTCATGAACACAGCTTGTTTAGGACTGGCCTGGGGGTCCACTGAAAAGTGAAGCATAAATGATCTGATAAAGCTGTTTTCCCAAAACTAAAAATGCCTGAAATGTTTTCTTTCTCAGGGAGGGGCTTTTTATTTCATGGAGCATGTAGCAGCTGAGCCTTCGACTTGGAATTACTTCTGGCAACAGGTCCTGGATCCTGCCTGGTACCTTCTGTTTGATGGGTGCAAGCTGACCAGAGAGACCTGGAAGGCCTTGGAGCAGGCAAGCTTTTCTAAGCTAAAGCTGCAGCACTTGCAGGCCCCGCTGTCCTGGGAGTTGGTGCGGCCTCATATCTTTGGATACGCTGTGAAATAGCATGGAGTGGGAGTGGAGAGCTGATCGGCTTCACTAATACATTTAAAATACTAATTGAGAGAAGGGAACCCCCCCACGATTTTTAAATAAAGTTGAATTTCATCTGTAAAAGTTTTCTGTTATAGTCTATCTAGCCATTTTCTGTTGCCTCCCAAAGAATTAAAAAACAAAAACAAGTGTTGAACTTTCCCTTAAAAGGAAGCAGTGGGTTTTCATCATTGAAGTCCTCCTTTATCCCCAAACCTTACTTTTTTCAGTATCTTCAAACTTTTTTTCTAATTATCTTATTTAAATCGTTAAACTACAGGTTTTAAGTTTACTACATCTTAGAGTGCTTGGTGCTAATAAGTAGGTAAATCACTCAAAAGAAGATTTTTAAAGAGCTAAGATTTTAACTCAAACTGAATATGGAAATATTAAATAATTGAAAATCCATATCTAAACACACTTTCTCAAAAAGAAATCTGGCAGAGTTCGTGTAGCTCAGTGGTTGAGCACTTGCTTGGCATGTACAAGGTCCTGGGATCAATCCCTGGTACCTCCTAACAACAAAAAACAAAAAACAAAAACTGTCTCTAAAGATAACAGCCACAGATACTTCCAGGAAGATGGATGACTAGAAAGAATGGGATTCTCTTCTCTCCCAGAAAAATAGCTAGAGGACAGGCAGAAATGACCTGAAGAGAAAGGGCAAAGGAAAATAATTGTGGTGACAAAACTGTGAGTTAAAAGCTGCAGTGTGCATGTTAAAGTGGTGGTAAGGAAAGATAATCTTAATTCCATTGGGAAGCGTAGATTTTTTAATAAAATAATGGAGAAAGTTTTTCCTGTGCTGCTAAAGTGAAATACCTGTTAATTAACAATATCATGGTAAAGGTGTCGAAGTAAAAAGCAAAGTACTAAAAAGTTAAGTTCATTATGTTATAAACTGCATTGCAAGTGTTTAGAAAGTGTATAATAATTAAAAGAGCTAGACTTCAGTATCATCAAACTCTCTTGTACATTCAAAGCAGGCCTTCAATACACTGCATTTTGCCTCTCCATTTGAGTTATTGGCTAGGTCTGTCACTAACCCCTAAAACAATAAATGTATCTGCTACATCTCTGGTTCTGCTCCTGAAGTGGATAGAGAGTATGCTGCAGTTTTAAACTCCTGCAGCAGCCAGCGATGGTTGGATATGGTCAGATGTACAATGGATATTGCCTCCAGACTGGCTCTGTTCCGCAATGCTGAAGGGCACAGTGCACCAGGCTGGTGAAATACTGGAGCCTACCTTCCTCGCTTCTCTCTAGGGTTGACGGTGTTGCAGCATGCTGGCTGTGTGACTGACATACTAAGTGGAGCAATGTTGCCAGAGTGATGTAAGTAAAACTTAAATGCAATTGACATGGCCTGCTCCCATGGAGAGATAACGTGTGGTATTGCAAACCTGGAGCTTGGATATATTAATTGCAGCTCAAAGAGGAACTTGTACATTGATTACTATTAAGTACTGTACCTATATGCCTAATGATTATGATGATATCTTTTTTAATCTAGAGCATATGCAGAGGGATATTGAACATGTTAAAAGTCCTGGTAAATTTAATTCATTTTCTAAGTAATTAATGAATATACCTATAAGACAAAAGAATGGCTCTCTTAAGTACTGTCTTTATTTTGCTTACCATATGCCTGTCTCGTTGCCTATATTGTCTTCATGAGTTAATGTCTAGGGCAGTGCCTCTCTTCATACCTCTCTTAGCTGTCCTAAGCCTAACCACTGCTGTGGGAACTGGTGTTGGCAGTTGATGCCCAAACCCAGAAGATCTACCACAATGTCTCCCCAGAATTAACCAACAGCATAAAAGAACTCAAGGAAGAATGCTGTTTCCCATCAACTTTGGAAGGATGCAGCCTCTGAAGGCACCTGGCCTTTCTTACTCTCATGGTCCAGTATGTCATAGCTAGTCCGATTTTTGGGCCTGTTCACCACCATCTTCTTTATCTTTTTAGTGGGGCCATGTATCAAAATTCCAAGTTTATTTCTTCCAGAATCAATGCCTTCTGACAAGATTTGAGTCATGCGGAGATTTCAACCAGTTCCAACCACAGTGTTGGACCCATCTTTCCTGGACCTCAATAAAATAGCCAGAGAGGTTTTTGCCCTGTCAGGCAGGGACTACTGCCCTAACCAGCAGGAAGTAACTACAGAAGAATGACCATCGCTCCTCAGCATCCCCTTAAGAATGAGGGTGCGAACTCTCTGAAAGGAAGGAGTTGAGGCAGGTTAGCCAAGGAAAAGGGGCAAAGATGAGCCACAGCATAGCTGACAGACAACATGGCCAAAAGACAACATGGCTGCAAGACCTCACAGATCTTGAGTTTAAAGTCCCAGTTTCTCTTTCTGGGACTTCCCCTTGGCCCTGAATACTCCAAGCAGTCCTCACCACTGGCCCTCACTATTGGTGGGGTAGCCAATAACGGCTGGGGCCCTTCCCTTAGCATTAGCAATGGGAAGGTAAGTAATCAATAGTTTAATAAAGGTGATCACGCAAGCCAGATTACTCTCTCTCCCTAGAGGACCCCACACCAAATCTCAGTGCATATTTTCATCCTTCTTTCCTATTTCTCAGCAAGCTCTGTTCTTTCCCCCCATTTCCCAATAAATTCTTTTTACTGGCCTAACTTAACAACAACAACAAAAACAAACAAACAAACAAAAAAACCCTGCAACTGCCAGCATCCTCCCCTACCCTATAGACACTTTTGAATTCTTGGGGTTGGTGGCTACAGACAAAGGAGGTCCCAGTGATCTACCTCCCCAGGAAAGGGGAAAGAGAGGGACACAGCTTAAGGCTCACTCAACTTTTGAGCCACAAATTTGGTCTGCTGTGTCCCATAAGCCTTTCCAGGCTGGGTGGGGCTGCACCATTGTTTGCCTTGGGAGCTGGTAAGTGACTAAAGAGATCTGACCCTCTCAATCTCCTTTCTACTGACCAGCACTGGTTGTTGATAACCAAGGGGGAGTGGATTTATTTCTTACCCATCAAAGGTTGGAGAACTGCCTCTGAGAAAGTTTGGACTGCAAGGCTCTTAGCCTCCAGGCAGGATCCTCAAGCACAGTGATCCATTCCCTGTTGCAGCAAACACACTCCGACCATGCTTTGAATTAAGAGGGCTGCCAAAGAGCACCATCTGCTGGCTGACCAAGTAAGTGCCCATGGGGAAACCAAAAGTAAATAATGAGCTTTTTTCTGGCCTTTACAGCCACACTCCCCAAGGCCCTAGGAAGACTGGGTCCAGGGCCCATATTTGAACAACTAACAGGGACAATTCTAAAGACCCAGAACAGGCTGAACTAAGAATCAAAGAAAGAACAGTAACAGCCTCTGCCACTAAATCTCTACAAAAGAGAGAAATTGAGCATCAGAGTAAATTCACCATCATAATTAGATACCTAGACATCAGCAAAAAATGACAAGCCATACTAAGAAAATGGGAGAAATAGCCCAAGCAAAGGAATATATCAAAGCCCCAGGTAAGACACAGGATTTGAGACAACTAATCAAGATTCATACAAATTTCCAAAATCAAACTGAGTAGAAAGACAATATGGCTAAAGATATAAAGGGCATCAACAACACACTGAGTGAGCACATAGAAGAACTTGAAAACCTGAATAGAAAACTAACAGAGCTCATGGGAATGAAAGACACAATAGTTGAGATAAAAAAACACATTAGAGGCACACAACAGCAGACTCAAAACAATAGAATTGGTGCTGCAGAGGACAGAACAGCTGAAATTGGAGAGAACAGAGAGAAAAAGAAATGGAAAAAATTGAGCAGGGACGCAGGGAGTTGAATGATAACATGAAGCACATTAACTTAAGTGTCATGGGAGTTCCAGAAAAAAAGAGAAGGGAAAAGGGGTAGAAAGAGTATTTGAGGAAATAATGCTGAAAACTTCTTCTAAATTCTAATAAGAGAAATGAATTTACATGTCCAAGAAGCGCAGTTGAGAATTCTATATCTGGCAAAACTGTCCTTCAAATATGAATATGAGTTTAATATTCACAAATAAACCAAGGAAATTTGTAAAAAAAAGAATCCAGCTTTGAAGTAAGTATTAAAGGGAGACTTATATCCCCCCCCCCCAAAAGAGAGAGAGAGAGACTTGGAGGGGAGGGTAGAAGGCAAGAATAGGATAACCAAAAGAGTAGAAAGTAAGATGAAAACCAAAGAATAAAATGGTTGGAGTACATAATGCATTTACAGTAATATCATTGAATATAAATGGATTAAACTCCCCAATCAATATATATAGGCTGACAAGGGATAAAAACAAAACATGAGACATCATATGCTGCCTACAAGAGACTTACCTTAGACCCAGAGTTACAACTGGCTGAAAGTGAATGGTGGAAAAACGTTCCATGCAAACAGTAACCAAAAAGACAGTTGAGGTAGCTATACTAATAATGGATAAAAAGACTTTAAATGCAAAAAAGTTATAAGAGATACAGAAGGCCAATATATATTAATAAAAGAGACAATCCACCAGGAGGAAATAACTCATAAATGGCAATGCACCTAACCAGAGTACCCTAAAATACATGAGGCAAACTGGCAATACTGAAGTGAGAAACATATCTTTACAATAATAGTTGGAAATTTTAACACACCACTCACATCATTAGGTAGGACAACTAGACAGAAGATCTAGGAACAATGAAGCTGAGTACTTGAACAATATGTTAAACGAGGTAGACCTAACATTTATATAGAACATTGCACCCCAAATCAGCGGGTTATACATTCTTCTCAACTGCTCATGGATCTTTCTCCATGAGGTCACAAGGCAGGTCTCAATAAATATAAAAAGTTTGAAATTATAAAAGCACCTTCTCAGATCATAAGGAAAATTTTGCAAATGTTTGGAGGCTGAGCAACACAATCCTAAACAATCAGAGAGTCAAAGAAGAAACTGGAAGTGAAATCAGTAAATAAATTGAGATGAATGAAAATGAGAACACAATTTATCAAAACTTATGGGATACAGTGAAGACAGTGCTGAGAGGGAAATTTATAGCCCTAACTGCCTATATTAGAAAAGAAGAAAGAGCTAAAATCAAAGATCTAACTGAACACCTGAAGAAACAAGAAAAAGAATAGAAAACTATTCCCAAAGCAAGCAGAAGGAAAGAAAGAAAATGATTGGAACAGAAATAAATGAAACTGAGAACAAAAAATCAATAGAGGGAACCGGCTGTGGCTCAATTGGTTGGGCTCTGGTTTACCACATGGGAGGCCCTGGGTTCAGTTCCCTGGTGAGGCCGCACGGTGAGCTGGCGCAGCAGGGGGAGATAAGCAGACACGGAAAAACACAAAAGCAAAAATGAACACAGTGAGCACAAGCAGCAAGGTGGGGATAAATAAATATCAATAGAGAATATCAACAAAACCAAAAGCTGGTTCTACAAGACGATCAATAAAATTGGCAAACCCTTAGAAAGACTACCAAAGAAAAAAAGAGAGAAGATGCAAATAAATAAAATCATAAATGAAATGGGAGAAATCAGGAATAAAAATTCCATTTACAATATCAACAATGACTCAAATACCTAGGAATCAATTTAATCAAAGAAGTACAGGACCTATATACAGAAAACTATAAAACAATGCTAAAAGAAATCAATGAAGACCTAAACAAATGGAAAGACATTCCATGTCCATGGTTTGCAACGCTAAATATTGTGAAGATGTCAATCCTATTCAAACTGATTTATAGATTCAATGCAATCCCAATCAAAATTCCAACAGCCTACTTCACAAAAATAGAAAAGGCAATTACCAAATTTATTTGGAAGGGAAAATACAGTTGAATAGCCAAAAACATTCTAATAAAGAAGAGTGATATGGGAGGTATTTCATTGACCTTGAAACATACTACAAAGCTACAGTGGTCAAAACAGCATGATATTGACATAAATATAGACATATTGTTCAGTGAAATAGAACTGAGAGTCCAGAAATAAACTCTCACTTCTATGGCCAACTGGTTTTTAACATACCTACCAAGTTCATGTTTACAGGACATAACAGTCTCTTCAATAAATGGTGCCTGGAGAACTGGATATCCATAAACAAAAGAAGGAAAGAGGACCCCTATCTCACTCCCTATACAGGTGTCAACTCAAAATGGATCAAAGGCCTAAATATAAAAGCCAGGACCATAAAACTACTAGAAGAAAATGTAGGGAAACATCTTCAAGATCTTGTGGTAAGTGGTGGTTTCTTGTATCTTACACCTAAGGCAGAAGCCTTAGGAGATGGGACCGTCTCAAAATTAAACACTTTTGCACCTCAAAGGATTTTGTCAAAAGAGTGAAAAGGCTGCCAACTCAATGGGAGAAAATATTTGGAAATCACATATCTGATAAGGGTTTAATATCCGTGATATATAAAGAGATAGTATAATTCAACAATAAAAAGATGACCTGATTAAAAGATGGGCAAAAGCTTAAAATAGACATTTGACCAAAGAAGAAATACAAATGGAAAAAAAAAAGACATGAAAAATGTTCAACATCACTAGTGATTAGGGAAATAAAAATCAAAGCTACAATGAGATATCGTTTCACACCTATTGGAATGGCTACTATTAAAAAAACAGAAAACTACAAGTGTTGGAAAGAATGTGGAGAGATGGGAACACTTATTCACTGTTGGTGGGAATGTAAAATGGAAGAGCCACTGTGGAGGACTATCTGGCAATTCCTAAAGAAGTTGAATATCGACTTGCCACAAAACCCTGAAATACCACTACTGGGAATATGTGCAGAAGAACTGAGGGCAGTGACATGAACAAACAATGTCACAGCAATGTTCATAGTGTCATTATTTACGATTGCCAGAGGATGGAAACAACCAAGTTGTCCATCAACTGATGAATGGAT
The DNA here is from genome assembly GCA_004027955.1 of Chaetophractus vellerosus. Lineage (NCBI taxonomy): Eukaryota > Metazoa > Chordata > Mammalia > Cingulata > Chlamyphoridae > Chaetophractus > Chaetophractus vellerosus. The sequence continues at coordinate 2,240 of PVKH010027536.1, read as the reverse complement.
AAACAAACTGTGGTTTATACACACGATGGAATATTATGCAGTTGTAAGAAGAAATGAAGTCATAAAGCATATGACAACATGAGATCAATCTGGAGGATATTATGTTGAGTGAAGCAAGCCAGACACAAAAGGACAAATATGGTATGATTGCACTATCATAGACTAAATATATTGTGTAATCTCACAGAGTTAATAACTTGAATTTTGGTTAACAGACAACAGAATGAGGTTAGAGAATGGACAGCTGAGGATTAACTTGTGCAGAATCAGTAAAATGGATGGGTGTTAATCTTTGAAAATGAATAGAAAAGGTGAAATCACAACATACTGTTTGTAACTAACAGTGCTGTTATGTGAGTATGACAGTGGTTGAAAGGGAAAGTCTAAGGTCATGTATATTCCTAAAAGGAAAGCTAAAAAATGTAGCATGGGACTGTATAGCATAGTAAAACCTCACATGAAATATGAATATGGGTAATATTGCATATGTAAAACTTTTTCTTTGAAACTGAACAAATTTTATATATGTTAATATTACAAGAGCCTACTATCAGGCAAAAAAGAACCACATTATTCTAAGTGAAAGAAACCAGAAAATATTATATAAACTTTTAGCATGGCCTCAAGACAATAAGTTTAGAAAGTAGTTGTTATAAAGCTGAAAAAAGTCACATTATATATTTCTACATAAAAAATGAACTATTTGGGGGTATCTGTGACACAGTTCTTTTCTGTTGCTGTAGAAATTAAGTATTGATGATATTAAATAAGTTGCTTTAACTAGAATTCAAGTAGGTAAGCAAATACTTATTTCTTCTAATATCCTTTGAGAATTAATTAAGATCATAATTAAAAAAAATAAATTATACACACAAATGTTTTTGAATATAATAAAATCTAACTGAAACTGTTAATTTAACAAAAGAACATATTTCATTTTATTTAAAAACTTTTTATTATTTGGCATTATACACATAAAATCTATATTTAACTAAGTATTTTATACAAATCCTAGGAAAGTATCCAAATACAAAATTATGATTATAAAGGAAAATATTCAATATAGATACATCAAGGAAGTATGTGATTCAGTGTCAAATTTACAATCACATATCTAATATGTCACAATTTTATTATTACCAAAAAGTGCTAACATGAGAACTGCAAAATGAGTAAAAGAATAAATTATTTTCATTATGTAGAACATGGAAAGGGACACGATACAAAATAAAGTAACTAAAGTCTTTAGAATTTCTTTACATAGTTGTTAGGAAGACAACAGAACCTAAGGCTATAAGGATCTGTCCAAGTAGAATATTGATATTAAATATGCTTTTACCATTTGCTTTGTTGAAGTGCTCTTTCAGCCACTTTTCAAAGTAGACTGGCCCACTATAGACACCAGGAAAACCTTTTCGGCCACAGCCATGCCCATAACTGGTAATTCCCATTAGAAAATATCGTCTGTCTTCTGGTAAGTAGCACATTAATGGTCCACCACTATCACCCTATCAAAATTAAAGTCCCAAAATAGTATTAGTTACTTTTAATATTCTTTAAGCAACAGTAAAACTGGAATAAATTAATTACATCAAATAGACATTTGTATAAATATACATTTTCAATATATCTCTAAATTATAAAAATCTATGGATTTTGAGTTTAATTTTCCAACTCAAACAAGAGTTGGCCTGGTACTTGGAGGAACCATATACCTGATGGATAAACTTCCCATTTGCATTGTTTTGAACTAGAATACCATAAATCAAATTGTTTGGATATTTAAATACAATTACTAAGGAGAAATTTATTTTAGGAAGCATGTAAAATAATATGAAATATTGGCTGTTGGAATACTTCTATTGCTTAACATTGCATGTGAAAGGCATAACTTTAAGAAATATGAAGGATTCTTTTAGGGGTTGTGTGCATGTGTGTGTAGTTTGCTAACTAGAGTCAAGGAGTATACTGGCACTTTGCAAGAGATGGCATCTTTCTAAATGTTAACATTGGCTAGCTGTAGGATAACAAGTATAAATAAGCTAAGCCTCTCAATAACATTATAAATAATAAGTTATCATAGCTTATACTGTTAATACACCAAAACACCACCACTAATGACCAAAACAAAAAGGACACTGAGATAACTGGTTCAGTGCCTAAAGGTTATGACTATGTTTCTAAGGTGTTTTCAACCCTTACACAAAGCAAGCATGAATAATTATTTTTTGATGAAGACG
>PVKH010027535.1:0-13002 GCA_004027955.1 Chaetophractus vellerosus | reverse complement strand
CATCTGTCTCTTCCTCCCCTGTTTTTGGGAAATGGAGCTTCCAATTCCTGCCACAGAATTCAGCTCCTGGGGCAGCTTGCGCTGCCAAAGTGGGATGATCACCAGCCCCCGCGGCTTGGCCTGTATTTTTCCGGAGAGGCTGGCGCAGCTCCCCCCAGCTTCCTCCCTGCCCAAGGTGGGTCTGTGGCGTAGGCTAGAGCAGCAATCTGATCTAGATGGAAAAAAAGCTGGTCCCTACCAGCACTGTGATTTTCAGTCAGTCCCGCTTCCCCTCATGTCAGGCGTGGAGTTAAGTTGGTGGCTACCTGCCTCTTTCTGACCTGGACAGGCTCAAACTTTAGCTGTTCTTAGGATTATACTTTAGCCCGCTGAATTTACTAATCAGTAGCTGAAGTTGGTGCCCAACTGTCTCTTCCTCCTCCGTTTTTGGAAGTGGAGCTTTCAATTTTAGCCACGGAACAGCTCCCAAGGTGGCTTGTGCCTCCAGTGGAGGCTGGGCACTGGCCTCCATGGCGTGTAGTGCTCTACTTTCGAATCTTCTCTGCAGGTGGGCAGTCTCCTCCTTCCATTCTTTCAAGAATGTTGCAGGATGCACTTCTGGTCTTCTGCAACCCCCAGATAAGTGCTGTAGATATATGTGGGTGATCACCAACTGCCCCATAGCAGGAGCTAATTTCCAGAGCTCTTTACTCTGCTACCATCTTGCTGGTTGTCTCTCTGCCTTACAATTTTGCCTAAAACCTGCCTTGCAAAGAACACCTCATTGTCGGGGAATGAATCCACTTATCAACTCAGTCTTGTCTTTTTTTTTTTAATTGAAAAAATTGTGAGCTTAGGAAGCAATCATGCATAACATACAGGATTCCCATATATCATCCCACCATCAACACCTTGCATTGTTGCGTAACATTTGTTACAAATGATGAGAGAACATCAAAATATTACTGCTCTGGAGGAATTTCCATTATGTATTGTTAAGATACCGAAAATTATATATCATCACTGCCTTTAAACATGTCCCCTTATACCTTATACATACATGTATTTATATATATACACACATGTGAGTGCATGTAAAATTAAACCTATGTGTATATACATGCATAGAGAATTACAGGAAAGGACGGTCTTTAAAATGTTAATGGATGTTATCTGAGAAAAGTGGATTTCAGGTGACTTTTCTTTAATGTATTGCTTGACATTTTACAATGAGCATGTTCAATATATCAAAAAATAAAGCAATAGAACTCTTTTCATTGTGGGGAGGAAGAAATTGGACAAATGCTTGAAGCTATATGCCTACGCAGGGATATCTCAACATTATTCATAATAGTAAAAACCTATAAACAATGTAAATGTCCAGTATTAGGGATTTGGCTAAATAAATTACGATCCATTCATGAAAAATGCAGAATATGCTACATCTAAAAATATTAAACATATATTTATTGACATGTAAAATATATATATGTTACTGCTAACTATAGTCCATAGCTTACATTTGGTGTATTTTTTAACTCAGTCATTTTTAACATGCATAGCTAAAGAAAAATGAAGGTTGACTTTGATCAAAATAGATCATTGCTTTCGAAATTGGTTTTAAACTACATTTAATAGAATCTCTTGGGTGGTGGCTTGTTTAAAATGTAGATCCATAGGTGTTAACCTTATTGTTTCAACAATTTCCCCTGGAAGTCATTGTAAATTAAATATGTAAGTAATCCTAAGAAAGTTTATTTTAATATACCATAGTAAACACTCTACAAAAAATATTTTAAGTTAATGAAAATAAAAAGATTTGCCAGTTAACTTCTATTTTTTTAATTGGCTCAGAGACAGGTTAGAAAAGAGAAGGAAATGGTGATCAGGAAACAAGTCAATTTTCAGGGTTAAAAATGCATTCTTGTTTTATGTATGCACATTATAATTTGTGGGTTTCATTTCAAGAAAGCACAGATGGAACATTTATAAATTGTCATTTATGGAAACTGATTAGAACTTTTTAGATTATTTTGTTCATATGGCTTCTTATTCGTCCATGCTCTGATATATGTCATGCCCAATCATTGTTTATTTTCTTAAAACAGTACTTTTTAATGAAAAACTTTTTTGAAGTATAATGTAAGTGAATAATTTGAAGAATTTTGATAACATGAACATACCTGGGTAACTAGAACCCCTTGTGTCCCTTGTGTTCCCATCCTGCTAATCTGCTCTCCACCCCCTGAGGTAAATCTTTTCATTTTATAGTCATGAAGTCACTTTTCCAAGGTATTCCAGCTACCAGGGGTGGAAGGGTGGGGACTGGGATCTGGTCTTCCAACCTAGGCCTATCTTATTGATTATGCTCTTGAACATGATACTGCTGTGTTACGCTGAGCTTTATAAAGATTCTGCTTCCCCATGCTAGCTCATCAGATCATGCCTCAGAAGTCTGAACCTTGTCCTTCTGTCTCCATCTGTGATCTTTAGGAGCATAGGAAGATCTAACTTTGTACCAGCTGACAGACTAGCAATATGATTAGATCAGTTAATTTAAATCCTAATGCCATATCCAGCTATTACACATTATGGTTAGAGATACAAATTCACATTTTGAAAATTCTAAGCATCTACACCTAATGATTTTTTCTCAGTGACCGAGCACTGATATCCATTAGATGAAATACTTTAATCTCTAAGTATAGAAAAACACATTTATCCCTGGAATCAGTGCTACTCTACAGGCCTTAGAGACACTATTTTTCCCTTTGGGTATCTGTGGCACGTATCTGGATGTGGCTTGAAGGTGTAAGCTCACTCCCAATTCCAGGTAGTTACCAGATGTACATAAGAAGTTTTTCAATTCTTTCCTTTTCCTGACTCAGCTGGGAGGGTTGCACTTTCCAGCTGTGTGAACATAGGGTGATAGCAAGGAGGTGGGTTATGTTCTTGCCTTGCCATTTCTTTGAGACTTTCTTAAAGGTGGGAATTCACATGGAACCTTTGTGTCTGTTTTTAATGCAGAACTCAGGCCATATCTTTTTAGTTTCCCATCTAGAAGTTGTTAAAAGATTATATGACAAGTCAAGGACTATTACTAAGAGATGCCCAACTTTGTGATCCACTAATAAATGATCTTTGAGAACCCTTACGGCCTTCCTTACAGAACTCTCTAGACGCTCAAGATCTTCCTGACCTCTGTAATAGAGGTGGGAAAATGTTCATCTTTGCTCATCAGTAATTCCTTGCTTCCTTTGCCATAAATCCAAGGAGCTAGTCTACATGGAAATGATTCACACCACCTCGCCTAGAGACAGTAAATAGAACTGTCCTCTATTGTGTGGGAATATTACATCCCTCTAGGGAATAGATTGGCTTTAGTGGGACTCTTCAAGGCCTTCCCTAATCAGCAACTGCAGATCAGTCACCCATCCTTCAACCACGGTATTAAAAACCCCAGGACCACTGTTCATCCTCCTGCCTAGAATTCCACTTTCCTCCTTGACAGTACTCTCAGCTTAGCTCCCTATAGTGTCCGCCTGCACAATTTCTCAAGAAATCTATTTACACATGGATCAAGTCTGATCATCATGTAGATAGTTACTGAAAGTGTTCCTTCTTGCCACAAATCCAGGTTAGGTATGTGTCTTAATACTTCATTAGATTTTCTTTGCTGTCCACTTCCCAACTCCAGATCTCTTTCTGCTGGCATTTCCAAACTGGGTTAATGATCTAGCCATTCAGTAGATGTTGGCTAAGCTAGAAAACATGAACTCATCTTTCTTACTACCTCCACCTCCCCCAGGGTCAGGTTTCTTTGGTGTTTGACAGCACTTTGTTAGTACCCTGTAGCATTTATCTTTTTAAATGTTTACACATCTGTTTAGTGTGCCTGTCTCTTCCCTACCTCCACTTAGACATCTCTACTTTTTTCTTAATATAGTGACTGGTTTGATAAACTGTCAGTAAATGTTTTATGAAAGAATGAACTTTATCGTAAGCAGCCTTTTTCCTGCCATATTATTGTCTTTGATATTTTAACATGCTATATGAATCTTCTTCTACACTTTGATCTTGAAAAGTTTTCCTGCTTTTTACTTAGTGTTTTCTAATTTAGCCCTATTATGTAAGCAATATGGCTTCTTCCCCTAAATGAGTATCATAATGTCTGTGCCTAAATTTTGATCACTTACCAAGAAAGTTTCATGATTGCTCTCTTTTTTAAGTTTTGGCATGTTTGGGCAATGTCTGTCTGTTTCCTTTATATTTAAAGGAAAATTTGGTTGGGTCCATACTTCCTCTCCATTAACATTTTGGGGAAATTGTCACACACTCTTTTAGCATTGAATGTTGCAGTGGTGAGGTCTGAATCCAGCCTTCCTATCCCATACAAAACTTGATTTTTCTTCCTGAACACCTACAAGAGTCTTTATTCTTGAAGTCTAGTAACTTTACCAGGTGATCATTCTGCGTCATGCTTTCCTAAACCTAGTTATACCCATTCAGTTTGAAGATTTGGGTTCTCCTTTATTTCAGAGAACTTCTCTTTGATAACATCTTTGAATAATTATTTCTAACCCATCTTGTTACATTCTCGATTTAAAGAATGCCAATGATGTCCATGTCAGATCCTTAATCTGATGCTATCTTCCCGCTAATTAATTTTTATCTTATTGTTATTTTCCATTTCATTTTGGAAGAAATCATAGTGAGTTTCTCTTGTTGCTTTCATATTGCTCCCACTCTCCTCCACCAAGTTGAAAGTATACCCTTTTTCCCTACCCCCATCCCATGCTATTTCCTTTCTTATTGTTTCTTATCTTGGAATGGGGGCAGAGAGAAGCTGGGGATAATTTATCGCTCTTCCTCCTTCAGTATACCTATCTAATATTCTGTGGTATGATGGTTAATTTTATGTATCGACTTGGCTAGGTTATGGTGTCCAGTTGTTTGGTCAAATACTGGCCTAGTTGTTACTGTGGAGGTATTTCATAGGTGGGATTAGCACCTGTGGTCAGTTGACCTTAAGTAAAGGAGATTGCCCTCCATAATGTGAGTGGGCCTCATCTAGTCATTTGGACATCTTAACAGCAAGAACTGAGGGTTCTAGAGGTTAGAAGAATTTCTGCCTCAAGACTTCAATATCAACTCTTATTGGAATTTCTAGTCTGCCAGCTTTCCCTAAGGAATTGGGCTCAGGTCTGCATCATCACCTCTATTAGAATTTCAGCCTGTAGCCTGCCCTATGAAATTTGGACTTGCAGACACACACACACACATCCTATTCTGTTTTCTCTGGAGAACCCTAACTCTAATACATGTGGTATGCAATCAGCTATTTACAGAAACATTCTCAGCTTCTCCTATGGCCTGCCTATGTGCCTATCATAGGCAGGGTTTTTAGGACTGTAACATTTATTTTTTTAGACAATTCTGTCTTATATCAGAGGTCTAAAGATGGCTCTTAGGACCCTTCCTCATTTTGTTGAAAACTTAGTTGTATTTGTCGTAATTCCACAAATTACAAGCTTGCAGCTTGTAGCTGCAGCACTTCAATTTCTGCCTCTGTTGTCACATTGCCATTTTCATTCTGTCTGTGTCTCTTTTCCTCTTATAATAATAGCAGTCATATGTGATTAAGGGCCTACCCTGCTCCCATATGAGCTCATTTTAACTTAACTAAAACGCCATCTGCAAGGACCCTATTTCCAAGTAAGGTCACATTCACATGTACTGAGAGTTAGCATATTGGGGTTGTGGGGCACAAGTTCACCCACAGTAAATATCTAGAAACCTTGTTCATTCATTTATCTAGTATTAATTCTGCCAAATGTAATTTTTATTAGACAGCTTTGAGGTGATTCAGCAATATGGCAAAAATTAAAAATTTCTGCAGATAACTACCAATTATGCTGAAAGTATATATTTTTTCAAATTTAGATAATAGTAATATCTAAATTACTGCTTAATTGGTTGCTGATTTTGTTTTCAAGGTCTGCAGTTTGAGCTGGCAGAATAATAGTAGCTACAAGTATTTTGTACTCAAATTGTATAAGCCAAAACCCCAAAGATAAAACATTTTTCAGTTCAGAAAAGATTTCATTTTACTTTACAGGCTAGCATCTTTAATTGAAAGTAAATAGTGAAAAATTATAGTATGATTTTTGTCAGCATGTTAGAGTGAATTTTAAAATGATGATTTCTATTAAAACCTGATACTGTTTCAAGTGGTAAGACATTTTGTTTAATGAATTATATTGGGAGAATTGTCACCTTTTTTTCCCTCTTGATGAAAATGAATTAGACATATCATAATGAAATTGGTTTTTGGTTTTTGGTTTTTCTACCAGAAGAGAGAAAAATTACATGATGAAGAAGAAAGAAAAAGTGCCTGGGTTAGCCAAGAAAGACAGAAAACACTGGATAGACTTCGAACATTTAAACAGGTAATAAAAGCATGGTCAGTTAATTACTTTTCAAAGCTTTTAAAAACAGCTGTACACACACTCATTGTAGAATTTCTTTATGTGAGGAAACCTGCTTTTCCCTTTTTGATCTAAAAAATAGTATAATCATGGCAGTCTTATTTTGTCTTTAATTTTTTTTTATCGTTTTGATTGTCTGGCTTTCCTTTGGCTGTTTTCAGAATGAATATTTTTGTGACCCTTTGCCCATAGCTTCAGTAATAGAAGAGGAATGATCAGGGCTTCTGAGAAGCCTGGATTCCTCTTGAATTTTTTAGAAGTAGTTAATTCACAACAGACTATCCAGCTCAAGTATTAATTACACTTACATCAACCTGTTACAGTTGAGGGAAACAAGCAGTAGCAAAAGGAGAGGATGGATCAACACACACACACACACACATACACACACACACACAAAACAAGCAGTAGCAAAAGGAGAGGATAGATCAACACACACACACACACACACACAAAAGAAATGCTTCAGCAGTTCTCTTTCCAGGCAAACCCATGACTCTCGATACTGATTTCATAGCATTCAAACATCTACTTGGAACTGTACTTAAGCCATATAGTTCTAGTTGTTAAAGTGCTCCAACCTTACTTTAATTATTTGTGCTGAGTGATTGATCACTCTATAGGTGAAGCTTAACTTATGATCAAAGTTTTCTTAGCAGTAGAGTTTTAAAAAAATCACCACCACTACCACCACCTATAGACAGAGTCCAAGACTAGGTAAACCTTGTGTTAAGTCAGTGCTATCCAGCTAACAGCATTAAAGCTACGTGTCACTATAGAAAAGATAAAATGAGACAAAAAAAATTTTGTTCCCTCTTCGTTATCAGAGCTTTTTTATTTAATGCCATATAATCTTATTTTTTAATGTGTATTTTAATTTTTTTATCTGTACTTTAGGGAAATTTAAAATACATTTAAAAATCAGTAATAGTTTCTTACGCTACTGATAAGCAGAAAGCTATGTTTGACAATTGTCTTGTTATTTACATGCTATTTATTTTGTCCATTTAAATTAGCAATTCATTAGAGACCTTTTTTTTCATCATATAATTTTGAACACTTCTTAACTAGATAAGAGGGGACAAGGCCTTATAAAAACCTTCTGATTTTGTCAGAGGTATCCTGGGCAAGTCATACTTAAATCAACCAGATTGAGGCTGGCTCACGCAAGAAGAAAAAGTACAAGTCCAGTGGCCTGTGAGGATCACTGTGACTCTCTACCAGGAGCACTACAGGTAAAAGAGAAAACTGAAGCAGAGGAAGGAAACAACAAGCTTGAGTCATCACAGACAACAGAACCCCAGACCTTTGCACAACTTGAAGATACTTCATTGGCACAACTTGAAGCCACTTCATTACCTCTGGGTGGTACCTCTGAACTGCTTCCCACTGTGTCTCTTCCACTTTTGACTAATAATGACAGTGAACCAGGTTCTGTTACCATCGATCCACTCCCACCACCTCTTCCTCCAACACCACCTCCCCCACCACCACCTCCTCCCCCTCCCCCACCGCCACCACCTCTGCCTGTTGCTAAGGACGGTACCCCAGAGACACTGGAGAAAGGTCTGCCTAGAATGGAAGGGAACGAGAAGAGGATCCCCAAGTCCGCGAGTGCCCCCTCAACACACCTCTTTGACAGCAGCCAGCTTGTCAGTGCCAGGAAGAAGCTCAAAAAGACTGCTGAAGGTTTGCATAGGAGGAGAGGTAATTTTTGAAAGATTTTTGTGTTCATCTGTTGTATAAAGTGAGGCATAATCAAAGGACTTTGTTTCATAGGACCTTACAAAGCTTAAGCCAGCATTTTATTTTTGCACATTATTTGATAGCAAAAAGACAGGTTTTTAAGGTCATTAATAGAGAATCCTTATCAACCCACATCAACACATGGTGTGAGAAATGTGTATTTTCTTGAGTTGTTAGGCATCTTTTAAAAAACCAAACATGTATCTTCTGATGTTCTACTATCCCTTAATGCATACTGGCAGCTCCTTTTGTACTAGGGGAAAAATCTGATTTTATACTTGGGAAACATAAGAAAAGTACATTGGAAAGGGTAATCCATCTGGTCAGGACTGTCACACTGGAAAGACATTGGCAGGACAAGATAACATTTGGTCACATATTTATTGGATCTATTCTTTGCATAACGAGGCAAAAAAAGAATAGGTAATAATATGTGCAGCTTATTGTATGTCATCAGTGCCTCAATAAAGCTGATTAAAAAGACAATAAGAACAGGGAATAATTCCCAAGGTTGCATGGGGAGAAAATGATTTTTAAAAAATTCAATGTGTAACCCAATCACTGTTTAAATTTGGATTGGGCTGGTGCGATACGGAAATCCTTTCAGAGTCTCAACCATGATTAATATGTTACTAAGATCAGTTCCCAGTCTGCTGCGTCTTTCATGTGAGAAATGATAGGAATATCGACAATATCTGATATAGAATTCAAATCTTTGGCTTTACTTTAACAAGGATAATTAGGATCCCCTCTACTCGGGCAACCTTCTGTCCACATTTCATGATCCATTTTGTAGATGGTGTGTCCTGGGTTATCATAGTACAAATCTCTAAGAGGTCATACAGTTTGACTTGAAGTGTGATCCTAACTGTAATTGTTCTGTTTCATTTTTTCAAAGTGAGCTCACCCATGGATGAGGTGCTGGCTTCCTTGAAGCGTGGTAGTTTTCATCTGAAAAAGGTTGAACAACGAACTCTGCCTCCTTTTCCTGATGAAGATGATAGTAATAATATCTTGGCACAAATAAGGAAAGGGGTAAAATTGAAGAAGGTTCAAAAGGAAGTTTTGAGAGAATCCTTCACACTTCTGCCTGATACAGACCCTCTAACACGGAGCATCCATGAAGCTCTTAGAAGAATTAAAGAAGCATCCCCCGAGTCAGAGGATGAAGAAGAGGCTTTGCCTTGCACAGACTGGGAAAACTGACAAGTAAATGGCCTTGTTTTCTTCAGTAACATTCTTAATATGCCTTTTATGTTGGAGGATCAAGTCCCTAATTGAGTCTGAGGAGTATTGTTTTTTTATTATATAGCACAATTGTAGCATGGTTCTTAAATTTGTAAACTTCAGGTTTTACTTCTTCTGTAGTTCATAGAAACTTTTACAACAGAAGAAAGTACTTTTCAAGGCTTACTGCTGTGTAAATGATTTATTTTTTATATCTCTATTTAAAATGTCTGCAGTGTAGCAGTATCCTCAATAAAGTGACAGTCTTATATCTAGCTGTAAAAAACAGAAAAGGGCTTTTTCTAACTGAAATATTTCAGTGACAAACTGTTATGCATAATGAATTTTGATGTCGTCTTAACTGCCTACAAGAAAGTCTTCTAAGATCAATCTAGAAAAAATTTTTTTTCTGATTCTTTAGCTTTCTAAACCTTAAAAATAATGCAGGCCTCCCAGTTAACTGTGTTGTCTAAATAAATTTGCAGCTGTCATAATAAAAATATAAGAATTTTATAAAGATCCTATTGAATACCCTTATAAGTACTAAATTCCTTATGGGTTAAACGTGTGGTATTTTCCTAAGGTACCAGAGAGTTTTATTCTACAACATTTTAATAAGACATTATAGAATAACATAGCACAAATTATACTATACATAAATTACCAGGTAAAGATACAGAATTGGTAAAGATCATAACTGAAATGTTATTTAAGTATGCAAAAAATATTCTATTAATTATTATGCTCTCTTGATGGAATATGTTTCCATGGGCTTCACAACATTCGCCAAGAGGGAAGACAAGAATTAGTCCTAGAGGGGATAAGTAAAAGAATAATAAATTATTCAATAGCACAGTGATCCTGAAACTTTCCTTGTCATATGCATAACTTGAGGAGCTTATTAAAAATGCAGATTTCTGACCCTGACTTCAGGGATTCTGAGTAGATATGATGTGAGTTCTGGGCATATACTTGCCCAGAAAAAGGTAATTGCATGGGTTCATAATGAATATGTTCCTCTAGTTCTCCCTGCCTTTCCCCATCAGCATGAGCATAACAAAAAGGGCGAAAAGTTATATTCTTTTTGATGGGTGGTTGTGTGTTACCTTTAACCTGTTTTTAGCAAATATTCAGTAGTACCACTGTGCTGCCATAGGTCTGTTTGTATTCTTTTTTCCTTTTATGTACAAAAGCCCTAATTATAGTCACTTTACATGACTTACCCTTTTGGGATCCCGGAATAATTTCAAACCATTTGTGCTTTTATATGAACATATGTACACTATTCTTTATAGAGGAATATAAATATATCAGTGTGTCTGCTTGTTGAATGTGTCTGGAGATGTTTCTACACTGAATATTTGTAGATAGTCTACTGCTTTACAGTTCTTGCTGCATGTTGGATCGACTCTCTTGACTTGTAGCTTCTCAGTGTGCTGTAAGCCCATGCCTGAAAGTATCATCCATCCTTAGTGCTGACTGGTGTAATTCCACAGGTGGGCCTTCACATAATGGAATGTAGCGGCCCAATCACGGCAACCTGTCCTTATTTTCGCCCGTCCCACCAGATCCTGCCCAGCATTATATGTGGCTGGGATGTTATAGCTTCTGGCTGCTGATTCTGCCTCATATCAGATATTAAAGATAGGATGCATAGAGTATACCAGTTTGAAAGTTGCTTAACACTTTTTTTTTGGCTGATTGTTTTTGGCTTGTGTATATAGTTCAACGTTGAGAGAAACAATGAAACTTTCTCAGACAATTTTCGTAGTCACTTATGCAGATACTTATCTGCAGTCATTTTGTTTCATTAATTTGTTTTAAGAGCAGACGTAGGTTTACAGGAAAATCATGCAGGAAGTAGTTTCCATACTCTTGCCTGCCCCCGTTTTCCCTGTTATTAACATTTGTGTTACTGTGACCCCTTTGTTAAAACTGATGGAACACTATTATACATTATTGACTGTAGTCCATAGTTTATATTAGAGCTCATTCTTTGTACTGTATTAGACCTATTCTGATAACATATAATAATCCATAGTTAATCATTTTAGCCACTTTGAAGTATACAATTGCATAATGTTAAATACATTCATAATGTTGTGCTACCTTAACCACCATTTATTACCAAAACTTTTCCATCACTCCAAATAGAAACTGTACCAATTGAGCACTAACTCCCCGTTATCCACCCACTCCTGCCCCTAGTTATTCTAGTTTCTGACTCTATGAAATGCAGTCACTAAGTCACTTTTTTTGTTTTTCTTTAGTTCCCTGATAACCCACCCCTTCACCAGCAAACAAAACATAGATAGGATCTGACTCCGGAGCCTCTGGAGATTTGTTAGGTGGCACTGTGTTGGGCTAAGACCCTTCATTAGGTCAGGAGTTAGGGTAACTGGTTCTAACAGTAACTTTTATTTAGCACCTAATATGTGCCAGGAAAGCATATTATGTCACAATTTTTGTTAGCCTCATTTTATAGATGAGGAAATTGAGGCTTAAGCATTAAGTAACTTGCCCAAGGTCTCATAGCTTAGTAAGTGATGGGGGCTGAAATGAGCTCAGGTCAGCTTGACTTTTAAAAAATTACTTTTAATTGTGGTAAAATATACATAAAAATCACTTTTAACAATTTTAAGAGGACAATTCCTTACCAAAACTCATATTCATTTATGAGTTTTCATTTAACAATAACTCCCCATTCCCCATCTCTCCCTACCTGCTAACCACTATTCTGCTCTGTCTCTGTGAATTTGCTTATTTTAAGTATTTCATATAAGAAATCATACAATATTTGTCCTTTTGTGCCAGGCTTATTTCACTCAACACGTTTTCAACGTTCATCCATATTGTAGCATGTACCAGCACTTCACTTCTTTTTATGCCTGAATGATATTCCATTATATGGATATATCACATTTTGTTTAACCATTGATCTGCTGGTGGACACTTCGATTGTGCCGACCTTTTGGCTATTGTAAATAATGCTGTGATAAACATTTGTGTACAAATATCTGTCCAAGTCTCTGCCTTCAGTACTTTTGGGTATATCCTAGGAGTAGAATTGCCAGATCTTATGGTAATTCTGTTTAACTTTCTGAGAAACCTCCAAACTGTTTTCTACAATGGCTGCCTGCACTATTTTACATTCCCACCAACAATTTGCAAGGGTTCCTATTTCTTTGCTCCTTATCTACACTTATTATTTTCAGTTTTTGTTTGTTTGTTTGTTTGTTTATTTTGGTTACATATCCCCCCCACACTTTTGCTTGCTCTTGCTGTGTGTCCATTCTTCTGTGTTTTTTCTATGTCTGCTGCTTGTCTCACCTCGTCTTTGTGGCGACGTGCCGAGTGGGCCCTCTGCGCAGGCGGCTCACTCCGTTTGTGGGTGGCTCCATTCTGTTTTCATGGACGGCTCCGCTCCGTGTTTTGCGGGCAGCAGAGTTCTTTGTTTTGCGGGCTGCTCGGCTTCGGTGATTCGGCGGCAGCTCCGTGTTTCATGGGTGAATTGCCATGCCCGTGGAGGCTCTGCCCTGCCCGTGGAGGCTTTTTTTTTTTT
>PVKH010027534.1:0-12996 GCA_004027955.1 Chaetophractus vellerosus | reverse complement strand
CTGTAACATTTATGAAATCAAAGTGTCTTTTGAAAAATAAAAAGGGGGGGGGAGGGAAGCTGCTAGACCTAATAAATTCAATAAAGTGGCAGGGTACAAGATCAACAGATAAAAATCAGTAATCTTTCTATACACTAGTAATAAGCAAACAAAGGAGGAAATCAAGGAAAAATTCAATTTATAGTAACAACTAAAAGAAGCAAATATCTAGGAATTAATTTAACCAAGAATGTAAAGGACTTGTACACAGAAAACTAAAAACATTGCTAAAAGAAATTAAAGAAGACCTAAATAAATGGAAGAACATTCCAAGTTCAAGGATTGGAAGACTATATACTGTTAAGATGCCAATTCTACCCAAAATGATTTACAGATTCAATGCAATCTCAATCCAACTTATAACAGCCTACTTGGCAGAAATGGAAAACCCAATTATCAAATTTATTTGTAAGGGTAAGAGGCCCTAAATAGCCAAAAACTGCCTGAAAAAGAATAACAAAGTTGGAAGACTCACACTTCCTTACGTAAAAGCACATTACAAAGCACAGTACTCAAAACAGCATGGTATTGGCACAAGGATAGATATATCTACCAATAGAATCAAATTGAGAGTTCAGAAATAGACCCTAACACCTATGGCCAATTGATTTTTGACAAGGCTGCCAAGTACACACAATTGGGTACTGGGAGACCTGGATAGCCCTATGCAAAAGAATGAAAGAGGAACCTTATCTCACACCATATACAAAAATTACCTCAAAATGGGTCAAGGACCTTAATATAAGAGCCAGAACTACAAAACACCTAAAAGAAAATGTAGGGATGCATCGTCAGCATCTTGTGTTAGGCAATGGTTTCTTAGGCATTCAAAGCACAAGCAATGAAAGAAAAAATAGATAAATGGAACCACTCAAAATTTTAAAATAGCTTTTGTGCCTCAAAGGACTTTGTCGCAAAAGTGAAAAGACAACCTACTCAATGGAGAAAATATTTGGGAACTACATATCCGATAAGTGTTTAATATCTATAATATAAAAATAAATCCTACAACTCAACAATGAAATGACTTGTAAACAGCCCAATTGAAGAAATGGGCCAAAGACATGCATAAGATCATACAGGGCTCCCATACATCACCCCACCACCAATACTTTGCATTGTTGTGAAACATTTATTACAAATTATGAAAGAGCATCATCAAATTATTACTATTAACTACAGTTTATATCTTACATTTGGTGTATTTTCCCTCAAACCCTCCTTATTATTTCTTTTTGGTTCATAAACCAAACAATTTATCTAAAGTGTATAGTCAATGGCATTTGGTATAATCACAAAGTAGTTCATTTATCACTTCAATCAATATTAGAACATTTTCATTACTCCAAGAAAAAAAGAAAAAACAAACTACTATTATATCCATATGATAGTGCTATTAATTGCAAATCCTATAGTGATGTGCTTTTACCACTTTTATTCATTTCCAAATATTTACAAAGGACTTTTTACCAATTCTGTACAGATGAAACCTCAGCTTTCCATTCTCTAACCACATTCTATTCTCTGTTGACTTACATTCTAGCTATTAACTCCACGAGTTGGCTCATCATATTTAGTTCATAATAGCACAATCATACAATGTTTGTCCTTTCGTGTCTGGCTTGCTTCACTTAACAAAATGTCCTCCAGGTTCATCAATGTTGTCATATGCTTCATGACTTCATTTCTTCTTACAGCTGCATAATATTCCATCATGTGTCTACACCACAGTTTGTTTATCCATTAGTCAGTTGATGGACACCTGGGTTGTTTCCATCTTTTGGCAATTGTAAATAAAGCCACTATGAACATCGGTATGCAGATGTCTGTTCATATCACTGCTCTCAGATTTCCTGGGTACTTACCTAGTAGTGGTATAGCTGGGTAACTTGGCAGATCTATATCCAACTTCCTTTGGAACTGCCAAACAGATTTCTTCAGTGGCTGTACCATTCTACCTTCCCACCAACAGTGAATAAGCATTCTGATTAGGTCAGGCCCAATACAGGATAATCTCCCTTCTGATTAACTCATGATCAACTGATTAGTAACCTAACCATGGGAATGATATGCCATCATATTCACTGGTCCTACCCACACTCAATGGGAGGAGATTCTTATAGAGCATAGACACACTCCAGGGAGTAAGAAACTTGGGAGCCATTTTAGAATTCTGCCTACCATGGATAGGTGCCATGTTTGGCTCAATTTTTCTATGTGTCTGGGGATTATAGTATTTTACATAAAAAAAAAAAACGAGGAGAATTTGCACACTGGTCAAACAAAACAATAGCAATCACTGCTATCAAGTATAGAAAGGTTTGTCCTCTCCATCAATTGAGGATTTTGCATGATAAACTGTTTTATTTGCTTTACATGTCCTCACTTAACCTTCTTCCACAAAGGAAATCAAGCCTCGAAAGATTTTTAAAAGGCCATGATCAAGGATGTTCAATGGAATGCGATTCACATTTTAAAAAGCAATCCCCCACACCTCCCCAACACACATACACCAAAGAATGTTCAAGGTATGATTTAGAGCAACGATCCCTCCATTGGAGTTAGTGTTTAATCTGCCACAATGGGATGGAATGAAGATCCTGCAGAAATAAACTCTGCAAAGATAATTCAACCAAAACAATTATTCAAGTACATATTGAATACCCTCCAGGTGGAAAAAAGCTAGGCCAGGAGCTGTAGATTAAGAGCGGATGGAAATGAAGAGAGAAAAGTGGCCTCAGTCTTCATAGAACTCAGAAGATATCAGGGAAGGAGACTCCCAGATGAGAGACACACTACAAGTGCCTTACTGTGCTCCACAATTGCCTTACTTTCAATTCTGCAAATAGAGATACATCAGACGAGGCAATGGTAAGGAAAACACAGGGCTTTCTTATATGGCATGAAGTTTATCTCATGAAATGCACAATTATCTGAAGGCAGGCTTCTTTCTCAATGACATCAGATAAACTTTGCTTGAAAGAGCAAGGTAAACCAAATCCTTAAGCCCCTGAAGTTCTAAAATGCATAGCATTGCACGTGTTAATTTTAACTTGTAAATAAGAACTGAAAACTTAAATAAGTCAGGCTTTCTCTGCCATTTCTATTACCTTCAATAGAATCAGGAAAATAAAATGAAAAAGAGGATTTCTGTCCTGCTCAGTATCAATAGTTATCATCTCAAGGAAATGAGCCCTCTACTGTTGGCCCCAAAGCAACTTCCAGGTGTTATTACCTATTATATTTTATTGTTCAACAAATACACTACAAATAAGTATCATTTTTTAGTGTTTGAATTATATTGCAAATTATTATGATTTTAGTGGTAATTTGAAGGGATTAAAATAACCAAAAGAGCACAATAAACATATTTATTCTTATTCATTATGTATAATATTTATTGTGGATATTTATTGATATTTATTGTGCATCATATTTGTCATATTTATTGTGTAGCATATTCATCGAGAATCTCCTCTGTTTATTTGCTCTTTCTGTTTTCTCTACCTAGGTTGCTAAACCCTGCTAGTTAAAATACCACTTAACCTTCTTTGAAATGATTTTCAAAAATATTAATGTGCTTTTCCTCTTTTCTCTTTCTAATGCTTTCTGACTTTTACCCCAGAGGTTCTAGTACATATCTATCTGAGGGCAGAAGAAGGGGGGAATTAGAAGTGTAGGAACAGAAGCAATGTGAGGTAATTTTTAGCTTCTGACATTAAAAAAAAAAGTATTGTTGCAAGGCAATAGACTTGTAAGTGAGGCTATTTTCTTGAGAAAATATGCTCTAAGTTACTTTATTTCTCATTTATGATACCAAGAAGCATCTAGTCTCTTTACCATAGAGTTTTACATATGGAAAATCCACACTCTAGGGGCAAACCCATCCCTTTATTAGGGGCAAACCCTTCCCTTTATTAGGACCTGGAGAAAATGGGAAGAAGAGAGAAGGCAAAGAGAACAAACTTGGGTCCCAATTTTCTTCACTTTTAGGCCATAGTCCAGTAAGTGGAGTTATATTAGATAAACAAGGGTAATACTGTTTATATTAGATAAAAAAGAGTACTTGTTTCTGGAATGAGCTTTCCCACTGGAGCCCTGTCAATGGCCACAGTGCAGCCCAAGACCCAGAAGAAGAAAGTCCTGAGGTTTAGCATTCCTGAGCCACACTGGATTCTCCTGCGGTATGGACAGGACTAGAGGCTGCTAAGGCTGCGGGGGCTGTAGCAGAAGTCAGGCCCCTCTCTCACCAGGGCTACAACGCCACCATCTAAGTTGAGTCTTGATGATTACAGGCAATCCACAGAGGCATCTATGGCACCGATGGAGTGACCTAAGGCTGAGTCAGTCAGGAAGCACACAAGCTCTAGGAAAGCCCAAAAAGAGTAATTTAATCAAGACTACTATCAGCCATAGGGCCCCAAGGCCAGTAGTGCAAACCATAAAGAGATGAAGAAGGGATTTTGCTCAGTAAATAGAAGAGCCAGAGAACACCACGACCCAAGAACCACAGCTCATCTTGTCCATCAAGAAATGAGGAGAGCCACACACCTTCACCCACACATCCAGATGCCATCTTGAAGAATATCTCAGAGGTGGTGGCAGAGATCTTAAAGGGTTAACCATTATTTTTCCCAAGATACTGATAATTTTTGTACAACAGACTGAACTCTCCCTAAAGAGACTACTTGAACTGTGAAATTGGAACGACAAATAATTTTACTAACCATCTTGATTTGCTTGAGCTTCCATTTTATCCAGGGGATCACCAAGAAGAAACAGAGGCTGACTGAAGCAGGCTGACATACCAATAATCCTTTGTGGTGCTGATAAAGACCCTTGCCCCTGTTCAGAAAGAGGAACTGTGTAACAAACAAATCAGGCTGATGCCAGCAAAGTCTGCTAATTTTCACCAGATGGCCACAATCTTACACCAGCATCCTGCTTGCTGATTAACGAACTGGAACCAAAGACACCCTGCCCAGGCAGCTCACGTCCCCCTCACAACTCACGTGGCTCATGTCTCCCTCTTCTCTCCCCATTCTTTCACACCTTCCCTTTACTTCAAGCAGCCATATAAGCTATTTCCCCAGTTCAACCTTTTGAGCAGAAACCTCTTTTGGTACTGCTCCGCATTAATGCTACTTTAGCTCAGTAAACTTGCTCTACACCCTTTTTATGTCTGTTTATTTTATTTCAGCATAACAGAACTAACAGATCAGAAAGAGCTATGAACCTGATTGGGCAACTTACCAGTAGTTATTTTTCCCTCTGCTAATGAGTGGATAAAGGACTTGGGATAAAGACCATATTAATTATAGACAAAGTGAAGACATTACATTTTCTCTGCACATTCAAGTTGCCCCAACCCTCAACACAAATGCCCCCTCATCTGTGAAGATTAACTCAGTTTGAATTAATCCCTTCGTCATCCAAGATCTACAAGATCTCACTTTACATTAGTACTGACTTCATTCAGCCCTGATTTGCAGATGATATTTATATATCTGTCTTTGTCACAAAATTATAAGGACTTTGAGAGCACTTATCCCAGTGATCACATAATATTTGCGTCTTACTGAGTTAATTAACTAACTGAATCTAGAAGCTAAATGGCATTCTTTTCTAATTAAGAGTATTTTATTTTAAAGGTCTAATCCATGCTAAACTACAGTTCATATTGTGACTTGTACAATTAAGTGGTGACATGTAAAGCTTATAAACCAATTTATCATGTTAAATCCTCAACTGATTGGAGGCTACAAACCTTTCTATACATTGATAACAGTGATAGCTATTGCTTTTGTTTGACCAGTATGCAAATTCTCCTGTTTGTTTGTTTTTTTCCTGTAAAATATTATAATTCCTGGACACATAGCAAAGTTGAGCCAAACATGGCACCTATCCGTGGTAGGCAGATTTCTAAGATGGCTCCCAAGTTTCCCACACTCTGGAGTATGTATATACCTTATGGAGTCTCCTCCCCTGGAGTGTGGGTAGGATCATTGAATATGATGGGATATTATTCTCATGATTAGGTTACTAATCAGTTGACTATGAGTTAATCAGAAGGGACATTATCCTGGATTGGGCCTGACCTAATCAGGTGACCTGTTTAATAGGTGAAGGACATACATTCTGAAAAACCCGAAGAAAGCTAATAGCCATATTAATAAGCTCCTGGGGGAGCTGAGAGCTACCCCTGGTTGAGAGCCAGCAAGAAAACTAGTCAAATGGACCTGGGTATAGAGGTAGGACTAGAGTGAGAGGTTATAAAGGCCTCTGTATTTATATACATTTGCTGTTGACAAAGATGAAAAAGTAGTGCTACAACATCGCTACTTCCCAAGTAGAGTGTTTTCTAAATTATGTTTTGAGAGTCAGCAATGGCCATATTAGTAAACTACATATGCAGGTGGATTTGACTCCCCTGGGTTTTAATTTACTATGGTTCTTGTCAAATTAAAACACTTTCAAAGAATGCCTTTGGGTTATAAGGAAACCTGTACTGGAAGGGAATATAAATGCAGTCCTCACTGTCAGGCTATTTCTGAGATTTATTTTTTTTAAGATATAATAGCTGCAGCCATATTTCCCTAGTGATAAAATGAAATCCCCTTAGTAATCCTTACAAAATCCTAAAGGGCTGAAAAGCAATGAAAGGGATTTCTAATGGTAAGTTATAAATCCTTTTAGAGAACATCTTGGTTTAAAATAATTTCAAAAAAAGAATGCTTAAGAATTGAGTAGTACTATTTAGAAATCCTCCGGCAATATCAAGGACACTCAAAAGGATTTCACATTCAGAGTTGAGAAGTTGAAATGAAGTTATATTTGCAATGGTCATGGGCAGTGAGAAACTAAAGTTAAAAGAGAAACAAATCTGTAGACTGTCAGAGCTTGATGGAAATCTGGGGGCCACTTAGTCTAACTAAAATCCATAAACTTCTTTTCACCATCTGTAGCAGGCAAGGATCTTATCACCTCACAGGTCAACTTATTCTTCAGGTTAATTAAGCAGAACTCTAACTCCATGTAAATGTTAATCTTTTCAGTAAATTTTACCCTCTGGCACTCCAGAAAGTAAGTTTTATCCTTCTTCTATATGGATGCCCAACCAATATTTGAAAGTAGCCTTTGCTATTATTAACTTTTATAAACTGGATACCTATAGGGTCAGGCCTAAAATGTAAACAAAGACACAAAAACACAAGATATAAAGATATAAGACAATAGGAAGTGTTGGACACCGTGGCAAACTGCCCCATCGAAAGGGGCGGCTGCTACTCATTCCCCATCCACCCGTGGTAATTGGAAATTAATCACAACAGTCTAGAAATCTGGATTATCAATAATAATGCAACTCTCCCTTTTAAAAGCTGTAATTAATTAATATATATATATATTAAGTTACATTTGATCCTCCTAAGCACAGCATTATATTAAAACATGCTATAAACTAAGAAGTTAGAACATGCTTTGTTTTAAAACTAGTTGTCATTCAATGATTACAAAATAATCCAAAATCTATCTCGGTTTAAATATGTAGAATTGGAAATGTTGATCCTTTGTTGAGTTTCTACAATTGTGACCTGAAAGGATGGAATTTCCTTACGTTGAATTAATGCTGGAAAATTAAAATGTAAAATCATGTAGGATACCAATTAAATCTCCAGGGAACATACTGTGTTAAGATCCATCTGCCATAAAGATCTGAAGATAGCACAAGTGCTCTGCCTGTTCTTACCAGAAAGGTGCACAAATACACAGCATTTAGCCTATAATTTTGGATGTTCACCCATTCCCTTGAAGGGCATTCATTTTCTTCAAACCTAAATACCTTTCAAAAAAATAATAATGATGATAAAAGTTAATGTGTATTAGGCAATACAAAGAGCTATTGTGAAGATTAAATGAGATAAGAGCACCCACCTCAGATAGTTGTAGTAAGAATTAAATAAATAAATACACCCAAAGTATTTGCAATATACATTGTCTTAATTTTCATGCCAACCCTCTGGTGTTTGTAAAAATAAATTGTATTTGTTACAACAGCATTAGGTTTACAGATTGCAAAGATTGGAAAAGTGTTCCTATATGCCTTGCACCCAGTTTCCCCTATTATTCACATCTTATATTAGTAGTTGTATTTGTTACAATTAATAAACCAATATGGAAACATTTTTATTAACTGAAGTCCATACTTTATTAAAATTTCCTTAATTTTTACCAAATATCCTTTTCTAGAACATTTTCTATTTCAAGCTTCCATCCAGGTTACCACATTACATTTAGTTATGTCTCTTAGACTCCTGGATATGACAATTTCTCTGACTTTTCTTGCTTTTGATGATCTTGACAGTTTTGAGGACTACTGGTGAGGTATTTTGTGGCATGCAACACTATTCAGATTTGTCTGATATTTTTCTAATGATTAGACTGGAGTTAAGGGATTGGGGAGGAAGAACACAGAGGGAAAGTACTCTTTTCATCAAATCATATCACGGGCATATACTATCAACATGATTTATCACTATTGATGTTAACCTTAATCACTGGACTAAGGTAATATTTGTCAGGTTTCTCCACTGTAAAGTTACTCCTTCTTACCCTTTCCCACACTGTGCTTTTTGGAAGGAAGTTCCTGTGTGTAGCCCATACTTAAGGAGTGAGGAGTTATGCTCTACCTCCTTGAGGGCAGAGTATCTACATAAATTATTTGGAATTCTTCTGCATGGGAGATTTGTCTATTCTTCATTTATTTGCTTATTAAATCCTTTATATCAGTATGAACTTATGGATATTTGTTTTATACTTTGGGTTACAACACAATACTACTTTATTCATTTTTTTTTTACTAAAGTATCTCTAGTTTTAGCCATTGGGAGGTTTTTCAGTTGGTTTCTGTGTGCCTTTGACATATTCCCATAAATATGGTGTTTTTCTTTTTTTGAGCAATTTCTTACTTTCCTGCACTACAAGATACTCCAGGCTCATCTTGTATATTTCCTGCTCCAGTCCTAGAATTGTCCATTTCTCCAAAGAGCCCTGGTTCCTTTTATTAGAAACCAAGATCTGGGTATTAGGTGTGCTTGTTGCTACTTGGATATTAACTTGCTTCAAGCACAGAGCAAGGAAATACATATGTATACACCAGCAATGAATGAGAATTCCTGTTACTTCACATTCCCAACAGCAATTTGATATTATCAATTTTTAGTATTTCAGCCATTCTATTAGGTATGAAGTGATATCTCATCACTGTTTTAATTTTCAATTCCCTGTGGGCAAATGTTGTTAAGCATACTTTCATATGCTAACTTACAATCTGTATATAATCTTTGGTGAGGTATCTGCTTAGATCTTTTGTCAGTTTTTTAATTTGA
Organism: Chaetophractus vellerosus; assembly: GCA_004027955.1. NCBI lineage: Eukaryota > Metazoa > Chordata > Mammalia > Cingulata > Chlamyphoridae > Chaetophractus > Chaetophractus vellerosus. The sequence goes on along the minus strand of PVKH010027534.1, from coordinate 3,571 downwards.
GTTGTTTTCCTTCTTACCACTGGGTTTTAAGTATTCTTTGCATATTTTGGATACAAGTCCTTCATTAGATAAGTGTTTTGCACATATTTTCCTCTAGTCCATAGCTTCTCTTTTCATTCTCTTAATAGTGTGTTTCATGGAGCAGTTTATTAGTTTTAATAGTCTAGTTTATCAATATTTTCCTCAATAAATCATGCTTTTGATATTGTATCTAAAAACTCATCCCCAAACTCAAGGTTATCTAGATTTTCTCTAACATTCCATTTTTTTAATAATAGTTTTTTTTTTATTTTTTAGGAGATAGTTAGATTACATAAATGTTACACAAAAATTATAGGGATTCCCATATGCTCTCCCTCCCACACCTCCCATAACCTCCCACATAAATATCCTTCATTAGTGTGGCACATCACCTGCAACAGATATATACATTTTGGGGCTTTGCCACTAAGCACGGACCATAGTTCACATTTTAGACCATACTCTCTCCCACACAGTTCTGCATGTTATATGATGATATAAAATGGCCTATATCTGTCATTGCAACGTCACTCAGGATAATTCCCAAGTCCCAAAAAAGCTCCTGAATTACAACTGGTTTTCCCTTTCCCTGCCCCCAAAGCATCCAGTGGCCACTGGCTTCACATTAATGTTGTAATTTCTTCCACTGCTTGAATCACAATAAGTCTATAACAGAATTCCAGTAAGTCCACTCTAGTCCATAGCTCTTCCCCCAATCCTGAGGAGTCTGGGATGGTGATGTCCACTCCATCTCCAAGTGAGAGGGGGCTTATATCCCATAAATAAGATGGATGGAATTATCCTGCCTGCAGCTGCAGACTCTCTCCATTCTCTGGGATGGCCGTTGTCCATCATCATCTCCCCACCAGGTGTCCTGGGTGAGTCCATTGAGCTGTAGAGTAGTTGTTGCAGCTCTACTAAGGTTCCAGACCCAGCTGGCACATGGACAGCCCAAAGACTCCAGTCTCTGGAAGTATACCTACAAGACTCTAGTCTCTGGAAGTACACATACAAACTCCAGCACCACATATAGGTTTGGATAGAAGGGACAGATGGACCATGTGCAGGGAAGACATATTTGGGTCCAACTTTGTCACTCTCAGGAGCAAGGATTCCAAAGTAGGGCCCACTAATAAGGCACCAAATTCTGGGGCTATCCACCCCGATATAGGACCCGGGTGTCTCCAGAGCCCTCAGGAGCCCCTCTGTTTGGGGGTAATATCCACATTGGAAGCCTATGAGGTACTATTGAGATGTGCATAAGCCTTACCTCTGGGATGACAACTTGGCAAAGAAGACAACTCTCTTTGAAGGCTCTTAGCCATACAAACTCATTTGTCTTTACCTTCCCCCCCTTTTATTCAAGGTCTTTTTCCAGTCGTATTGCCCGTTGGCACTGGTTAGTAATCCCTTCTAACATTCCATTTTTAAAAATTATGTATTCCACTTTTCAGATGGCAAAATTGGCATTTGAAGAGGAACATCACACAGCCTCAATTGCAACCCAGATTACCCAACCTCCAAACCCTATGTGCTTACCATATTTTATGCCTCTTGAAAACTATGTTGCTTAGAGTGGAGATTAAATGATATAATGCATGGAAAGTACTTGTGACATATTGAGCACTACATATCTTTCTATATATTATTATTAGTTTTTGCTATTATTATTCCTCCCAGTCATGCAGTTTACCTCAGGTTTTGATTTCAGTTATAACCATAGTAATTCATAGTGAAATCTCCTTGGCATACTGGGCTAATGATGCTTTGCTGAATTTAAACTAGTTTTATAGAGCTTTATATTGATATGATTAAATAATGCAGAAATCCAAAGGCCCTTCATTTCACAGATCAGCAACAGTGTACATAGCCTCTAACCAAAACTGTAACTTTCTTCCTTATTAACACACTTGGGTTAAGATTGTAGAGAAGTCCCTACCTGCTCCCTGGGATCACTCGTTCCTTTGCATCTTCCACAGAAAACACTTGGCATCTATTATTTAAAAGGCAGAGGCAGTGGATCCTCTTATGTATGCAATAAATAACCAAAGAGTTTATATAAGAGGAGGAGGGGGATGTTCTGTGAATCCTGCTGTAAGGGCAAACTGAAGCTGTGCTAATAATGACATAACATTTTTTGAGCTCTTACCATATACTGGATACAATACCTAGGACTTAAGACATATTAAATTCCTTAACTCTCAGCTCTTATTATTATATTTGTCACACAGCGAGAAAGGAACGGCATGAGGATTTGAACTCTGTTCTTTCTGTGCCCAGGGTCTGTGCACTGAACCCCTGTGCTCTTCTGCACAATGGAAATCATATGGTTAGAAGGCCAGAACCTCATTTGTCACACTTAGTTTCTTGCAAAAAGAAAGATCTCACAGCATCTAAGATATTGGATGGGAGAGTTTTGGAAGACCATAAAAAGTTTTACCTATGCCACGTGGCCAAGAGAATAATGAAACATCAAAGCTTTATACAGAGAACTCAATTTCTAATGAGTTTATTAATATGCTGTTATTTCAAGTGTGTTTGTCAGGTAAAGAAAATTATTCTAGTCTACAAGTACCTATATAGAATGAAAAGGACAGATTAAAGCATTTGGACCATCTTGAGTGCCAAGTTGTTGATGTATCTCAAGGAAAAGACCTATAGCCTGGCTGATCTATTCTTTCTGACAAACGAGTCTAAGAAACCAATGTTAAATTGTTTGCCTAGAATAGTCAGAATCAAATGAGAAGTAGCTTCCATAGAACCCAATGGCATAGCACGGTAGCACATACAGACATGCAAATATTGGAAACAATATTACCTACTGTGAAGTTAACTCTTCTTTATATAGTCATTTTTATGTAGTATAATACCCATCAGAGTATAAGACAGGCAAAAACTCAAATAATTTTTTATTAATGCCAAGGTTGAATTGATTAAATATTGGAAATATATGCTAAAGGCTTTAGTGGATTCAAGCAGAACTTTTCTGGCTGGCTCTGATTGTAAGAAAATTTAAGTTAGACACACATTCTTGGCTCAAACATTTACTGTGGATGTAATATCTAAACTGTAAGTTATTACACAGAAAGATATGGCATGTGGCTTCTTGTAATTTACTGAGCAAATTATCTTGAACATGTAAATTGTGTATCTTCCTTGCTGGGTGTTGGATTGATAGAATCCATAAGCTTGATAACATTTCCCCGAAGAGTTCGTATCTTTCACGCACCCAATACCAAACTCTGACCCTGTAGGGAGTGTGGGAGTAAAAGAAGGGAAAGGAAAGGAAAAGTATCACTTTCGGTAACACGCTGATATACTTCCTCTCATTATACAGTGCCAAGGTGTAGTGGTTTGAGTTTGAATTAATTATGAATTCCAAAAATATAAGTTAGATTATGTTTGTAAGCTCATCTGTTCATCTGGGCATGATTAAGTTATGAGTAGGGCGTTAATTGCCACGTCAGTGAGTGAGACATTGAGCCCCACCCCTCGGTGGGGGTGGACTCAAGTAGAAGCAGAAATTAGAGAGAAGCAGAGAGGAGATTTT
>PVKH010027533.1:0-12998 GCA_004027955.1 Chaetophractus vellerosus | reverse complement strand
TTCAGCTTTTTTAAAAATAAATTTTAATCAATTTTTTAGGATATATCGATTACATTAATGTTACACAGAAATTTTAGGAGTACCCATATGCCCCACCTCCCACAACCCCCCACACATACATCCCTCATCAGTGTGGCACATCACCTGCAATAGATACACACATTTTAGGGCTTTGCTACCAAGCATGGACCACAGTTCAGACTGTAGACCACAGTCTCTCCCACACAGTTCTGCATGATACATGATGATATAAAATGTTTTATATCCTCCATTTCAACATCATCCAGGACAATTCCCAAGTCTCAAAAATGCCCCCGTATTACAACTGCCCTTCCCTCTCTCTGCCCCCAAAGCATCCAGTGGCCCCTGACTCCACATACTTTTGTAATTTCTTCCATTGCATGAATCACAAGTCTATAACAGAACACCAACAAGACCACTCTAGTCCATAGCTCTTCCCCTATTCCTGAGGAGTTTAGGATGGTGATGTCCCCTCTACCACCAAGTGAGAGGGGACTTATATCCTCTAGATACAATGGAAGAGAATATTCTGCCTTTAGCTGCAGGCTCTCTACATTCCCCAGGATAGATAATGAATGACAACATTTCTACATATCATTTATTTGAAAAATAAGTTTCTCTTTATTTTTAATGCTGTTGACAAAACCGCTTTACTGAGAACAAGATGGCATCGATTTAGGTGGGCACTCACCAGCTCTCTCACACACACACAAAAAGTCTGAGAAGTGGCAACTGCCTGAGTGTGCTGTTTTGGGAACCCATAGAGCAGGAAGCTTCAGGACATCAATTTGGAGGGACCTGGACAAAGAGATAAAAAGCCCAAGGGAAACTGTTCTGCTTTTTTGTTTCTTGTTTTCTATGTTTCCCCCTTCCTTTTGTTTCTCTGTTTTTTTGTAAACCAATTTTGTCTACCTATCCTAATTCTTTTTTACCTTCCTCTTCCTATCATTTGCTGTCTGTTTTTGTTCTTACACTCCACCTCTCATTCTTTAGTTGACAATTTTTCTTGTTTTTATTTCTATCTCCTTTATTCTCTGTTTTCTTTCTTTTTTAACTTATTCTTTTCTTTTTCCCTTTCTACTTATCATTCTGGTATGATATTGTCTAGATATTTTTCTCTATTCGGTTTTTCATTTCATTGTCTGTACCCCACTTTTCTATTCTTATTCCTCTGTACTTGTTTCATGAGTTAATTATTCATTTCACTGGGTCTTATACAGTTCCTCTTCTACATTTTACTATTATTACTACTATTATCCTTTTTCTCTTCTTAACTCTTTCCCTTTCTCTGGCCCTAATCTTTTTCTTTCAAGGGAATATAAACAACAGCAAGAAAATAGAATAAGAGGAAAAAAGTCTTAAAGATAAATCTTACCCACACCCAAAAGCAGCAACTAAACAAAAACCTAGAGTAGAGAAAGAAAGTAATCAACTGAATAAACCAATCAAGATAAAGAGATGCCTAAACACCAACAAAAAATTATAAACCAAGCTTAGAAACAGGAAGACATGGCACAGTCCAATAGATAAACTGAAAACCAGGAAGAGATGCAGAACATGGAACAACTAATCAGAGCTGTTCAAACAAATATCATGAAAAAACTTAATGAAGTGAAGGAAGAGATGAAGGATATTAATAAGACACTGGGAGAACATAATGAAGAAATTGTAAAAATACATAAAAAGATAACGGATATGATGGTGATGAAAGGCACATTCCAAGAATCAAAAATACACTGGAAGCACATAACACCAGATTTGAACAGGCAGAGGAAAGACTTAGAGATGTGGAAGACAGTACAACTGAAATAAAAAAGATAGTAGAACAGATAGATAAAAAGATAGAAAAAATCCATCAGGAATTTAGGGACTTGAATGGCAAAACAAAATGCACAATAATATGCATTATAGGCATCCTAGAAGGATAAGAGAAGGGAAAGGGAACAGAAGGAGTGTTGGAAGAAATAATAGATGGAAACTTCCTCCCACCTTTCCCTAAGGAGACCTATGGCCTTTTACCAAAGTAACTGTGCATTGGGGAAAAAGAATGATCAGATATGTGGGGGATTATTAGATGCTGGCTCAGAAGGAACATTAATTCCAGGAGACCCAAAACATCACTGTGGTCCAACAATCAGAGTAGGGGCTTATGGAGGTCAGGTGATTGATGGAGTTTTAGCTCAAGTCCATCTCACAGTGGGTCCAGTTGGACTCCAGACCCATTCTGTGGCTATTTCCCAAGGTCCAGAATACATAATTGCAATAGACATACTCAGTAACTGGCAGAATCCCCAAATTAGATTTCTAACTTGTGGAGTGAAGGCTGTTATGGTTGGAAAGTCCAAGTGGAAGCCATTAGAACAACCCCTACCTAGAAAAATAGTAAATAAAAGGCAAAGCCAGATTCCTGGAGGGATTCCAGAGATAAGTGCCACCAACAAGGATTTCAAGGATGCAGGGGTGGTGATTCCCATTCAACTCTCCTATTTTGCCTGTACAGAAAACTGATGGATCTTGGAGGATGACATTGATTTATTATAAATTTAACCAGGTATTAACTCCAATTGCAGCTACTTTCCCAGATGTGGTATCATTGCTTGAACAAATCGACACATCCCCTGGTACCTGGTATGCAGCTGTTGATCTGGCAAATGCTTTTTTCTCAAATGCCATTAGTATGGACTACAAGAAAAAGTTTGCTTTCAGCTGGCAAGGCCAGAAGTATACCTTCACTGTCCTGCCTCAGGGGTATATCAACTCTCCAGCCCTATGTCATAATATTGTCTTCAGGGACCTTGATCATCTCTCCCTCCCATGAGACATTACACTGTCCCATTATATTGGTAACTTCATGTTGATAGGACCTAGTGAGCAAGAAGTAGAAAAGACAGTAGATTTATTTGTAAGGTATTTGCATGAGAGAGGAAGGGAGATTAATCCAACAAAAAGACAAGGTCTTTCCACCTCAGTGAAATTATTTCTAGGTGTCCAGTGGTGTGGGGCATATCGAGATATCCCTTCTAATGTAAAGGATAACCTCTTGCATCTTGCCCCTCCTACAACCACAAAAGAGGCACAATGCCTAGTTGGCCTATTTGGATTTTGGAGACAACACAGTCCTCATTTGGGTGTGCTACTCCAGCCCATTTACTGAGTGATCAGAAAAGCTGCTAGTTTTGATTGGGGACTGGAACAAGAGGAGGCTCTGCAATAGGTCCAAGCTGTTGTGCAAGCTGCACTACCACTTGTACAAAATGATCCAGCAGATGCAGTGGTGCTGGATGTTTCAGTAGCAAATTAGGGATTCTGTGTGGGGCCTTTGGCAAGCCCCTATAGGAGAATCACAACACAGACCCTTAGGATTTTGGAGCAAAGCCCTGCCATCATCTGCAGATAACTACTCCCCATTTGAGAAACAGCTTTTGGCTTGCTACTGGGCCTTAGTAGAGACTGAGCTCTTAACAACCGTCCATCAAGTTACCATGAGACTTCAGGTGCCTATCATGAGCTGGGTATTGTCTGCCCTACCAAACCATAAAGTTGGACATATACAACAGCACTCCATAATATAGTGGAAGTGGTATATATGAGATAGGGCTCAAGTTGGTCCAGAAGACACAAGTAAGTTACATGAGGAAGTAGCCCAAATGCCCATGGTCGCCACACCTGCCATGTTACCTTGTTTCTCCCAGCTCACAGCTTTGGCCTCTTGGGGAGTCCCTTAAAATCAGTTGACTGAGGATGAGAAAACTCGGGCCTGGATTACAGATGGTTCTGCATGATATGCAGGTACCACCCAAAAGTGTACAGCTGCAGCACTGCTGCCTTTTTTTGGGACATCCTTGAAGGATAGAGGTGAGGGTAAATCCTCTCAGTGGTCAGAACTTCAAGCAGTGCACCTGGTTTTTCATTTTGCTTGGAAGAAGAAATGGCCAGAGGTACATTTGTACACTGATTCATGGACTGTTGCCAATTGTTTGGTGTGATGGTCAGGGACTTGTTAAACTGCCTAAAATTACACTGTTGAAATCACTTCCCCTTTTAAGGCATTCTTCTGATTGGATAAATGCATCACGCATTGCTGACAGCAATCTCCCTGACTGAGGCAGATGTAATCAGCCATCCATGCAGAAAACTCACTGGTGACCAAATTCCATAAATGTTCTTGTATTACAATTAGCCCAGTGCTTTCTTGACCAACACCTGGACACAATTACCTGTCCAAGTTGACACATTAGCCTTACCAACACACAACCCTATTGAGGGAGATAGATATACATGTCTAGGAAGGGCAGTGCACCCCAAAATGTATAAATCCTAACAGGCATACTCCAAGACTCATACTTCTCAAATTGTCTAATGCTCAAGACAAAGAGAGAATAATGAAAGCAGCAAGAGAAAAGAGAACCATCACAAACAAGGGATGATCAATAAGATTAAATGCTGATTTCTCATCTGAAACCATGGAGGCAAGAAGGCAGTGGTATGGCATAGTCAAGGTGCTAAAAGGAAAAAAACTTCCAGCCAAGAATTCTCTATCCAGCAAAGCTGGCATTCAAAAGTGATGGAGATCAAAATATTCATAAGAGAGTATGCCAATAAGAAAACCTGCCCTTCAAGAGATACTAAAGTGAGAGCTGCAGGTTGAAAGGAAAAAACAGGAGAGAAAGAGTTGGAGGAGAGTGTAAGAAAAAATAAAAATAGAGAAATAAAAACAACATATGAAATACATAAACCTAAATAAAATATTGCTAATGTAAGTAATTCCTTAACAGTAATAACACTGAATGTTAATGGATTAAATTCACGAGTCAAGAGGTACAGATTGGCAGAATGAATAAGGAAGTATGACCCAACTATATGCTGCCTAGAAGTGATCCACCTTAGACCCAGGGATTCCAGGAGGGGGAAAGTGAATGGCTGCAAAACAATTTTGCAAGCAAACAACAACCAAAAAAAGGGTGGGAGTAGCTATACTAATATCAGACAACATAGACTTTAATACAAAACTATTTTAAGAACAAAGACAGACACTTTATATTAGTAAAAGGGGTAACCCTTTAAGAAGAAAGAACAATCGTAAACACTTATGCAACTAACAGGGGCCCCTCAAAATACATGAAGCAAACACTGGAAAGACTAATTTCAGAAATAGATTACAATTATAGTGGGGGACTTTAATACACCATTGTCACCATTAGGCAGGACATCTTGACAGAGGATCAATAAAGAAACAAAGACTTTGAATAATTCATTAGAGGATATGGACCTAACAAATATATACAGAACACAGCACCCAAATACAATGGGCTATACATCCTTCTTGAGTGCACACGGATCATTCTCCAGGATAGACTACATGCTTGAACCAAGAACAACTCTCAGTGAATTCAGAAAGGTTAAAATTATACAAAGTAAATTCTATGACCACAATGGAATGAAACTGGAAATCAATGAGGGCCAGAGAACCAGACTAGGCACAAAGATATGGAAGTTAAACAACACACTTTTAGACAAACAGTGTATCAAGGAGGAAATTACAAAATAAATCAGTAACTACCTTGAAATGAATGAAAATGATCATAAAACATATCAAAACCTATGGGATGCAGCAAAGCAGTACTGAGAGGGAAGTTCATAGCCATTAATGCATATATCAAAAAAGAAGAAAGCACTAAAATCAAAGAGCGAACAGCACAGCTAGAGGAATTAGAAAAAGAACAACATATTATCCCTAGGGGAAGTAGAAAAAAGGAAATAAAGATTAGAGCAAAACTAAATGAAATAGAAAATAAGAAAGCACTAGAAAAAATTAATAAATCCATAAGCTGGTTCTTCAATAAAATTGACAAACCCTTAGCTAGACTAATAAAGAAAAAAAGAGAAAAGATGCAATTACACAAATAAGAAATGAGGAAGGGGATATCACAGCTGTCCCCACAGAAATAAAAAGTATCATAAGAGGATTCTTTGAAAAATTAGATACCAACAAGAATGATAATTTAGAGGAAATGGTCAAATTCCTAGAAACACACAAGCAGCATACAGTGACAAAAGATGAAATTGATGAACTCAACAGACCAATCACAAGTAATGAGATTGAAATTGTCATCAAAATCCTCCCAACCAAGAAAAGCCCAGGACCAGACAGCTTTTCAGATAAATTCTACCAAACATTCCAGAAAGAATTAACACCAATCATGCTTAAACTCTTCCAAAAAATAGAAGTGGAGGAAACATTGCCTAACTCATTCTATTATGCCATCACCCAATAATAAAGCCAAAGATGCCACAAGAAAAGAAAACTATAGACCAAACACTCAAATGAAACTACATGCTAAATTACTTTAAAAAATACTTTCTAACTATATTCAAAATACATCAAGTGAATTGTACACCATGACTAAGTGGGTTTCACCGTGTTATGCAAGGATGGTTCAACATAAGAAAATCAGTCAATGTAATACACCACATAAACAGTTTGAAAGAAAAAAAAATCACATGATCATCTCCATTAACACAGAAAAAGCATTTGACAAAATACAGCACCCTTTCCTGATAAAAATACTGCAAAGGATAAGAATAGAAGGAAGCGTCCTCAACATGATAAAGGGTATTTATGAAAAAACCCACAGCTAACATCATATATAATGGTGAAATCCTAAAAGCTTTCCTCCTAATATCAGGGACAATACAAGATACCCACTGTCACCACTCTTATTTAACATTGTGTTAGAAGTACTTGCTCAAGCAATTAGGCAAGAAAAGATATAAAAAGTACCCAAATTGGAAGGAAGAAGTCAAAATTTCACTATTTCCAAATGATATGGTCCTATACATAGAAAGCCCTGAGAAATTTACAATGAAGCTTATAGAGCTTATAAATGAGTTCAGGAATTTCATGGGTTAGAAAATCAATGAAAGAAAATCAGTAGCATTTCTGTACACCAATAATAAGCAATCTGAGGAGGAAATTAAGAAAAAAATCACATTTACAGCAGCAAGTAAAAGAATCAAATACCTGGGAATAAATTTAACTAAAGATGTAAATGACTTACACAGAAAACTATAAAACACTGTTAAAGGAAATCAAACAAGAGTTAAATAAATGGAAGAATATTCCCTGTACATGGATGGGAAGAATAAACATCATTAAGATGTCTATCCTACTCAAACTCATCTACAGAATTAATGCAATTCCAATAAAAATCACCACAGCATTTTTCACCAAATTGGAAAAACTAAATATGAAATTTATTTGGAAGAGCAAGAGTCCCCGAATAGCCAAAGATATATTGGAAAAAAAAGAAATTGGAGGAATCATACTACCTGACTTTAAAACATACTACAAAGCTTCAATAGTCAAAACAGCATAGTATTGGCACAAAGATAGATATACTGACCAGTGGAACTAAATTGAGAGTTCTGATACAGATTCACACATATACAGTCATCTGATATTTGACAAGGCCACCAAGCCCATTCAACTGGGAGAGAATGGCCTCTTCAACAAATGGTGCTTGGAGAACTGGGTATCCATATCCAAATGTATGAGAGAGGAACAACATCTCACACCTTATACAAAAATCAACTCAAGATGGATTAAAGTTCTCAATATAAGATGCAAGAACTTAAAGACCTTGGAAGATAAGGTAGGGAAGAATCTACAGGATATTGTAATAGCAAAGGGTTCCATAAATTTCATTGCACAAGCAGCAAAAGAAAAAGTAGATAAATGTGATGTCCTCTAATTAAAAATTTTTGCACCTCAAAGAAATTTGTCAAGAAAGTGAAAAGACAGCCTGCAAAATGAGAGAAAATGTTTGGAAACTGTATATCTGATAGGAGCCTAATATCCAGCATATATAAAGAAAACCTATATCTCAAAAATAAAGGGACAAACAACCCATTAAAAAAGGGCAACTGATTTGAACAAACACTTCTTCAAAGAAGAAATAAAAATTGCTGAAAAGCACATGAAAATATGCCTAACCTCACTAGCTATCAGGGAAATGCAAATCAAAACTACAATGAGATAACATCTTATACCCATTAGACTGGAGGCCATTAAAAATACAGAGGACTAGAAGTGTTGGAGAGGATGTGGAGGAAGGGGAACCCTCATCCACTGCTGGTGGGAATGAAGAATGGTCCAGCCATTGTAGAGGACAGTCTGGTGTTTCCTCAAAAACTTACTATAGATCTGCCATGTGATCCAGCAATTCCACTGCCGGATATATACCCAGAAAAATTGAAAGCAAGGACACGAACAGATATATTTACACCAATGTTCATAGAGGCTTTAATAACTATTGCCAAAAGTTAGAATCAACTCAAATGCTCATCAACAGATGAATGAATAAACAAAATGTGGTATATACATACAGTTGACTATTACTCAGCTGTAAGAAGGAATACAGTACTAACACACAGGGTAATGTGGATGAATCTTGAGGATCTTATGTTGAGTGAAGCAAGCCAGACATTGAAGGACAAGTAGTACATGACCTCTCCGATATGAATTGAGCAAATTGAGAAGACTCAGAGAGCTAGAGTATGGAAGAATGGTTTGCTGGGAATAGAAAGGTAGAAAAAGGTTGTGAGTCAATACCCATAGAGGTGAAATCTATGGTAAGGTGGAAGTGAGTAGTTTTGCAGTGAAAAGATATGATAAAGATATTATGATGGTTAGGCTAATGTGTCAACTCGGCCAGGTAATTGTGTCCAGGTATTAGGTCCAGCAAGCACTGGGCTAATTGTAATACAAGAGCATTTATGTACTTTGATCACAAATGAGTTTACTGCATGAATGGCTGATTACATCTGCATCAATCAGGGAAATTGAATCAAGAATGGATGACACTTTTATCCATTCAGCCATAAAAGAGAACTGATTTCAACATTCAGAGAGAATTTCCCAACTCATCGTTTGACAGCCAACTTCTCCCAGAAACTCATCAAGGACCCTCCATCGGTCTTTCATCAGAGCCCCTGGCTTGCAGCCTGCCTGTGAAACCTGGGCTTGTTCATCCCCATGCTCACGTGATAGACTCTTATAAAATCTTATATTTTTAACAGATATCTCCTGTTGATTCTGTTTCCCGAGAGAACATGGACTAGAACAGCTGGTACCGGGAATGGTTCTTGAGGAACAGAGTCTTAAGCAAGGGATATCTGAGGTGGTTCTCTACTCTAATTGGACTCCAGGGTACTAATGACTCCCTTTCCAAAAATGAAAAGGTTGCTAAGAGTCCATGGCATGAGCTGGCAATAGAGATACACAATGTAGCTTCACTGGATTCCCCTACTTCTACACTTATAAGAAGCAAGGACCTGAGTGACAGTGTTTTCAATACTTTAACAGAATTTTGTGGCATAAAAATTATAATGATGTTGGCTGGCTCCTTCTAGATACTCTGGATACAGTTAAAAAAGAAAGGGATGAGCTAAAGTCTTCAAATTTAGAACTTAAATACCGTATGAATGATATGAAAGTTTCTACGTGTGCCTTGAAAGATAATCTTTACTCCTGTAGCCAAAGACTTGAGATATCTGAGAATCAAATCCAGATGCTCATTGAATGAGTAGCAGAACTACAGAGGAAACTAAAATCTCAACCTCACAGGGTTTCTGCAATTAAAGTTAGGGCATTGATTGGAAAGGAGTGGAACCCCGAGGATTGGGATGGAGACATATGGGATGATGATGATATTAGTAGGGACATTGGAACTCTAAATTCTGCTGAGATTTTACCATATAAACCTGTGATAGCCTGCTCTGTGGAGACCACACCTTGTCAACCTCATATCATTGAACCTGCATCTTGCCCCAGGGAGTCCAGACCTCCTCTCAGCTATGAGGCAGTTAACAGCCAAACTCCAGTATGCACTGCCCAGCCTCCACTCTGCCCTGAGGAATCTGCCTTTCAACCACTGTCTGAAGAGAGGAAACCTGTCTCACAAGAAGAAAGTGCAAAAGAATGCCCTGAGGTCATTAACCTGCAAGACATCTCTAATCCTTCTCCATACCCAGTCCCTCCACCCAACTTGTCTTCCAGACCTATTACTAAACTAAGATCACAAGACCCCAAAGGTGAAATACAAAGTGTGACCCATGAGGAAGTACGTTATACTCAGAAAGAACTGCATGAGTTTTCTAACTTATACAGACAGAAATCAGGGGAATATGTGTGGGAATGGATACTAAAGGTATGGGATAGTGGTAGAAGGAATATAAAGTTGGATCAGGCTGAATTTATTGATATGGGCCCACTAAGCAGAAATTCTGGATTCAACAGTGTAGCTCGAGGGATTATAAAGGGCTCTAACAGTTTGTTTGGGTGGCTGACTGAAACATGGACCAAATGATGGCCTACCATGTGTGATGTTGAAATACCCGATTTACCATAGTATACTGTAGACAGGGAATTCAAAGGCTTAGAGAGATTGGAATGCCAGAATGAATTTGCCATTTGAGACCCACCTACCCAACACAGGAATGTCCAGAGGACATACCTTTAACCAGGACTCTGAGGAATAAATTTGTCAGGCTAACCCCATCTTCTCTGAAGACCTCTGTGTTAGCTCTTCTCTGCAGTCCAGATATTACTATAGGGAGGGCTGTAATGGAATTGGAATCCTTAAACATTATGGAGATGATTGGATCTCAGTCCAGTAAAAGTCAAGTATCATCGGCAGTGAATCGCCAAAGGCAAGGTGGGCATGGCTACCACAATGAAAGACAGATTTAAAACAGCACACAGAATAGTCTGAATCGCATGGAGTTATGGCGCAGGCTAATAGAACATGGGGTAGCTAGAAGTGAAATAGATGGGCAGCCGACTAAATTTCTTCTGGATCTGTATAAGCAGAAGAGTTCTAAGCTGAGTGAACAAAACCCTAACTCAAATTACAGATGTAGAGAATCACGGCCCCTTAATCAATTCCCAGATTTAAGACAGTTTACAGACCCAGAGCCCCTTGAATGAGGAGAAGGCCAGGTCCCCTTGTGGAAGGATCCTGTTAAACTGCCAAAAATTTATACAGTTAATCTTCCTCCCACCTTTCCCCAGGGAGACCTATGGCCTTTTGTCAGAGTAACTGTGCATAGGGGAAAAGGAAATGATCAGACATTTGGGGATTATTAGACACTGGCTCAGAAGTCACATTAATTCCAGGAGGCCCCAAACATCACTGTGGTCCACCAGTCAGGTTCGGGGCTTATGGAGGTCAGGTGATTGATGGAGTTTTAGCTCAGGTCCATCTCACAGTGGTCCAGTGGGTTCACAGACCCATTCTGTGGTTATTTCCCCAGTTCCAGAATGCATAATTGGAATAGACATACACAGTAACTGGCAGAATCCCCACATTGGATCCCTGACTTGTGGAGTGAGGGCTATTATAGTTGGAAAGGCCAAGTAGAAACCCCTAGAACTGCCCCTCCCTACAAAATAGTAAATGAAAGGCAAGACCGGATTCCTGGAGAGATTGCAGAGATTAGTGTCACCATCAAGGATTTCAAGAATCTAGGGGTGGTGATTCCCACAACATCCCCATTCATCTCTCCTATTTGGCCAGTGCAGAAAACAGATGGATCTTGGAGGATAACAGTAGATTATTGTAAACTTAACCAGGAGGAGACTCCATTTGCAGCTAATGATCCAGATGTGGTATCATTTTTGAGCAATTCAACACTTCCCAGGTACCTGATATGCAGCTGTTGATCTGGCAAATGCTTTTTTCTCAATTGCCATTAGTAAGGAACACCAGAAACAGTTAGCTTTCAGCTGGCAAGGCCAGCAGTATACTGTCCTGCCTCAGGGGTATATCAACTCTCCAACCCTATGCCATAATATTGTCCGCAGGGACCTTGATCACCTCTCCCTCCCACGAAACATCACACTGTTCCATTATATTGATGACATCATGTTGATAGGACCTACTGAGCAAAAAGTAGCAAAGACTCTAGATTTAATGGTAATGCATTTGCATGAGAGAGGATGGGAGATAAATCCAACAAAAATACAGGGTCCTTCCACCTCAGTGAAATTTCTAGGTGTCCAGTGGTCTGGGGCCTGTAGAGATATCCCTTCTAAAGTAAAGGATAAGCTGTTGCAACTGGCCCCTCCTATGACCAAAAAAGAAGCACAACGCTTAGTTGGCCTCTTCGGATTTTGGAGACAACACATTCCTCATTTGGGTGTGCTACTCCGGCCCATTTATCAAGTGACCAGAAAAGCTGCTAGTTTTGATTGGGGACTGGAACAAGAGGAGGCACTGTGACAGGTCCAGGTTGCTGTGCAAGCTGAACTACCACTTGGACCATATGATCCAGCAGATCCAATGGTGCTGGGATTTTCCGTGGCAAATAGAGATGGTGTCTGGAGCCTTTGGCAGGCCCCTATGGGGGAAGCACAATGAAGACTCTTAGGAATTTGGAGCAAAGCCTTGCCATTGTCTGCAGATAACTACTCCCCTTTGAGAAGCAGCTTTTGGCTTGCTACTGGGCCTGACAGAGACTGAATGCTTAACCATGTGCCATCAAGTTACCATAAGACCTGAGTTGCCTATCATGAGCTGAGTATTGTCTGACCCACCAAACCATTAAGTTGGGCGTGCACAGAAGCACTCCAAATTAAATTGGAAGTGATGTATATGAGATAGGGCTCAAGCAGGTCATGAAGGCACAAGTAAATTATATGAGGAAGTAGCCCAAATGCCCATGGTCACCACCCCTGTTAGGTTACCTTCTCTTTCCCTTCCCACAGCTTTAGCCTCTTGGGGAGTCCCTTTCAATCAGTTGACTGAGGATGAGAAAACTCGGGCCTGGTTTACAGATGTATATGCACAATATGCAGGTACCACTGGAAAGTGGACAGCTGCGGCACAGCAGCCCTTTTCTGGGACATCCTTGAAGGATAGTGGTGGGGGCAAATCCTCCGAGTGAGCAGAACTTCAAGCAGTGCACCTAGTTGTTCA
>PVKH010027532.1:0-12999 GCA_004027955.1 Chaetophractus vellerosus | reverse complement strand
AAAAAAAAAAAAGGGAAAATTTTCCCAGGAACCTTATAAATAAGGCACTATAATACAGAGTTCCTCAAACTTGTGTATTTTGCAGACCCCAAGAATCCAAGAATTCCATAGACTGCAGTAAAAATCTAAAGTCTTAGTCTTTGAAATACCTATCATTTGTGAATTTTAATAACATAAAATGGATGTTTTATTTTTTTAATATTTAAAGATTATTTTAAGTATCATCAAAATGAAAATATAAAATTTAAATATTATCTGGAACTTGTGGATTCCTGATTTTATTGTAATTCTTTATCCCATTTTATAAAATAGTACTGTAATGAAATGAAACCTGTCCTCAATAATTTTTACAGTATTTGGACTTCATGAGGCTGTTTCACATAATAACAAAGTATAAATTAAAGGCATATAGCCAGAAAATGATTCCATTTAAGTAAATCTGTAGGGATTATAAAACCAGTTTTATTCATATACGGACTATTAATCCTTTAGACAGATCTCCACGTGAATTATTTCAGTTTAACTTTTCATAAGTATTTAGTAACAATGTGTTTGAGGTTCAGTTTTGCTTGACAAGTCTCTGGAAAGCTTTTGTTTCGTATTGCCCGTTAAGTGGAGCGCTGTGACAATCAACTGAACCCTGAGATAGAGTTCACACACACCCCCCCCCTTTTTTTTTAATTAAACAAGCAGAGGATTTATTGGAGGGTAGAGCAAGAGGACAGAAGTACACTTCTGAGTCATGGGGACATGACACCCTTTTTTAACAGCTGAATGGCTTCAAAAGGATGCATGCCAACATAGAAGGCCATTACCTCTCCAAAGGGCCAGGAATCAGGGTAGGCTAATAGGCCTCTCAAGAACCAATATCAGATTTTCTCTATCACACAAATGAAAAGGGGATGAGAGCCCCAAAGTTCTGTATCATGAAGCCTGGCAGAAATTCTTTTAACCTAGGAAAAGATGTAAAGCAAATAAAGCCAAGTGCCCACCCTGGGGAAAATAATTAATTTTAGTAAAGCCCTTAAAACATTATAACTTACTAATATATCCATTAAGTGAACTAGTTATAAAGTTATGTATATTGAATTATCTAAATGAGTTAACTTGCTTTTTTTTTATTGTCATAAGACTGTTATATGTTGAACAATGATGGGATTTAGAATAACTGTTTTGGAGCCCTTCTTATTAGAGGTAATTAGACCTCAGATCTAGCTGTCTATAAAGGCCACATCAAGTAGGTAATAATTAAACCGTTATCAAATGATGCTTACTCACTTTTATACTTTGTGTTGGATTGAGGGGAGGGGAGTAATGAAGGGAGAAGTTGGATACAATTACATCTAGTTCATCCAAAAGTCATTAAGGTACAAAAAATAAAATAAATTTGTTTTATTTCACCAGAAATTACCTGAATTCCTCAAAAACCTATCTCAACTATTCATTTCTCCTGATACTGTTCAGTGCAGATTTGGTATAAACGTCAATAACTGGAGCTGTTGATACAAAGTTGATGCAGCTCAGTCCATACCTAGGTACTTTGGAGAGTCAAAGTCAAGTTGCACTAATAAATGTATAAACAGTTTCATATTAATCATAACATTCTTCTGCAAGGAGATAATGAGTGTAACAGCGGCAAATGGTAGAATGGTAGTGACCACCAGGTCCTCATGTAGAGCCTTGATCTTGGCAGAACAGGCTTGCACATTTTTAAGAAGGAAACGTTCTTTACACTCATTCATTTTTGATAGAATATTGCACTGTATTTATGTAATGAAATTCTATACAGCAGTTAAAATCAATGAACTCAATTTCTATCTTTCAGTATGGATAAGCCATCCATAAACATAAGTTAAATAAGACATATGACACTATCTATATAATGTTTCCCAAAAAAAGCTTTATTTAGGTTGTGCATATGTGTAGTGAAAGTAAAAACCATGGAGGGGAAAATACACATCATTTTCATGATATTGAAAATATGAAAATGCCCCTGGGGAAGAAGCAAAGGCAATAAGCTTAGAAAGGGTACTGTCTATCTGTAATTTTTTTTTCCTTAATAAATAATCCAAACAGCATGGCCAGAAGTTACTTTTTCTTAATTCTACTGTGTTCATTATATTAGTCTCTGTACTTTCTTAAATATTTGAAACACTTTGTAAAATTACGTAGATTATAGTACTGTGTGGTAAGTGTAGCAGTGGAAGCATTTATATATATATATATATATATATATTATTCAGCCAAAGGGATGCTGATGCAAAATACCAGAAATCTGTTGGCTTTTATAAAGGGTATTTATTTGGGGTAGAAGCTTACAGTTACCAGGCCATAAAGCATAAGTTTCTTCCCTCGCCAAAGTCTATTGCCACATGTTGGAGCAAGATGGCTGCCGACACCTGCCAGGGTTCAGGCTTCCTGGGTTCCTCTCTTCCTGGGGCTGTGTTTCTCTCTGGGCTCAGCTCCTCTGTTTCCTCCACAAAGTCAGCTGTAGACTATCAGGTGACCAGCTCTGTCTTCCACCCTGGGGCTTCTGCTATGTATAAGAAGCTGTCTCTATTCCTCTGTGTTCTTCTCCTGTGTGTTCACCTCCTGGACTCCAGCTCAAAACTCACAACTCTGTCCTTTGCCATGTCTTTTCTCTGTGATTCCCCACCCTTAATGGCCAAAGTTCTAATCATAATTTAATCAATTAAAAATGATACCTCTGACAGACCAGTTTACAAACATAATCCAATAACTATCTTTGGAATTCATAAACAATGCCAAACTGCTACAATATATATAAAATGTAAATTATGTAAATTTGTAATGATATAGCTATACTGGAAAAATAAAAGTGGCGGGTAAGTATTCCTAGGAGAGAGGCTATCTGATACTGGATTTTGAGAGATGAATGAGAATTTCCCCTAAATCAATATACGAACTTATATATAGACGAATGGAAAATGTTGTAGGAGGGAAACTATAAGCAATTCATGTTACTAAAACATAAATTATGAGGGCAGTTGGGGAAGACGGAGAAGAAAATCAGACTAGAAATATTTAAAAGCCCAGATCATGAAAGGTTTTTACAATCCATATTAAGGAGCATGGATACTCTCCTGAGCAATGTGGAGCTGGTAAAGCGTTTTAAGCAGTGCAGTGATTTGAGATACTTATACTTTAATAAAAGATCACTTTTGCTAGAGTGTGGAAGATAGTGCTTGTTATATAATATTAAGCAAGCTGTTAATTCAATAGTGTTTTTTAGAAAAGAGAAAAATTGGAAATAACCAAATGTATAAAAGTAGAATACTTGATATTGTCATATCCATAAAATGGAATACTATGCTGCCATTGAAATTGATGTAGAATATATCTGATTTATTTTTTTCAAAATTTTATTGCAAAATTTTCATCATATGGAAGAAGTGAAAGAATTTTAGTGACCACCCATATACCCACCACCTAAATCCTATCATTTACATTTTATAGTCTTGCTTTATCACTTATCTATCCATTTTTCCATCCATTTTGCACTTTAAGGGGAAATACTCATGTCTTGAAGCAGCATTTTGATTTGATTTTTGTGTGTGTGAATATATGTAGTAAAGCAATCTGGGGGATTTGTATAAAATTCATAACAATGATTATCTTTCAATTACTTCCTACTTTATACTTCTTTGTATTCTCTGAATCTTTTACAACAAGCATATATTACAATAAAATCTACATTAAAAACTGCATTGGGGGAAGAGGATGTGGTTCAAGCAATTGAGCTTCCACCTACCACATGGGAGGGCCCAGGTTGTTTCCCGGTGCCTCCTAAAGAAGATGAGCAAGACAGCGAGCTGACGCAGTGGGCTGGCACAGCGAACTGACACAGTAAGATGACGCAACAAGAGGCACAAGGAGAAAAACATAATGAGAGACACAAAAAAGCAGGGAGCAGAGGTGGCTCAAGCAATTGGCCTCCCTCCACATGGGAGGTCCCAGGATCGGTTCCTGGTGCCGCCTAAAAAAAAAAAAAAAGATGAGCACACAATGAACAGAGACAGCAAATGCAAACAACAAGGGGGTGGGAAGAAATAAATAAAATAAATCTTTAAAAAAAACAAAACTACATTGGGAGCAGATGTGACTCAAGCAGTTGAGTACCTGCTTCCCACATGGGAGGTCCCAGCTTCAGTCCCCAGTGCCTCCTAAAAACAAAAAAGCAAACAGACAAATGAAAAAAAACAACTCGGAGCCACTGTGGCTCAGTGGTTGAGCATTGGCTTCCCATATATGAGGTCAGGGGTTCAATCCCCGGCCCCAATACCTCAAAAAACAAAACTGCATTAAAGCTCCTTTCCCTTTAGTGTGAAAATGAGTTTATTTTTACTAAGTAAATCTGTTTTTATTTGAAATGAAATGTTATTTTTTTCTTTTTTTCTGCAGATAATGATGAATAATCCTGATTCAGAAAATTATTTAATCCTCAACTGTATGGAAGCATTGAAGTCAACTTAATAGAATAACAAGCTTTAGTGGGAAATTATTTATACTCTAAGGAATATCAGGTTTAAGATGGGTATGCTGATTGCATGAAAAAGATGAAGAAGCCTGCCATTTTTCAAGTAATATTCTAGCATTTTATTCTATTTCACTCATTGATTTCTATGGTTATCTGCTAAAGAATATATACTTTATTAAACTATTCAATCAAAGCATAAGAGACACTGAACCAGAATTGAACTTAATGTTTTTAAAGATTTATTATGTAGTAGGGTATCTTTGATTTTCATCAAATGTCTTTAGGTTGAAAGAAATACCTATGTCCAGAAAGACTTGCCTAAGTCTTAAGTATTTAAGCATGACCTTTTTATCTGCCTAGTACTTGTTTTCATCCTGGCCAGGAATTCCACATTAAACAAACTTTCAAGGGCTCTATTTAAATCTTTGCAATTTCAGAGGTAAAATTTTAAGACTTAAAGTTTATATTCTCAGTCCTTTTTCAACCAATGAGTCCCCTGAAATAATTCTGTGGAAACAGTCTCAGAAATCGTTGAAAGATTTGATTATGAAAAAAAAAATATATATATATATATATATATATTTCATGATATTTGAAAAGTTTGTTATTTACTTCAATTTCTCTTTAAGGACCAGAACCGGAAATATTATGTCTAAAAATTAAGCCTATAGATTTTAACTTTGACCTAGAAAGTAGCATAAAGTTGCCCCTTTGCTTCTAACTTCCTTGCATGCATGTGCTTCCAGTGCAATATGAGGTTTAAATAAATAAATAAATAAAAGAGAGAGAGAGAGAGAGAAAGAAATCATTTTTATTTAGAATTTTGACAGTTTTGGTGACTCGCATTTCAAAACAGTGAAATGTTTGACTCTT
The DNA here is from genome assembly GCA_004027955.1 of Chaetophractus vellerosus. Lineage (NCBI taxonomy): Eukaryota > Metazoa > Chordata > Mammalia > Cingulata > Chlamyphoridae > Chaetophractus > Chaetophractus vellerosus. Next base: position 7,628 of record PVKH010027532.1, on the reverse strand, counting down.
ACTTATTTCCATTATTAAGGATTTAGGTCATTAAGGTGATGATCACACAGCCTCAATTGCAATTGGCCAAGTATTACATGGTTTCATTAGAGTTATCTGAAGTCCAGATCCTTTCAGTATAAAAGCAGAATTTTTGAACCCCTGAATACAAAGCAACTCGCTTGGCACAATGTAGAATTTGAAAAATTAAACCTTATCTTGCTGCACTATCGGTACGATGTTGAAGTTATGTATATTATTTCTGTCAACCAAAACTAAATACTTGATTTTTATACATTTATTTTATGATATTACTATTAAATTTTTATTATCTACCTAAAGTATAACTACTGATCATTTGTTATTTATCGGCACTATTTTCTATAGAATGCTTTTACACAGAGCTGAGAATAATTTGGATTGTTTTTGTTGTTATTTTTACTTGTTCTATAGTATATTGATATAAAGACCCTTTTTTTGTCCTCCTAATACAATTTTGTTTTGTACTTGATGATTTCAGATCTTTTTTTTTACTAATGAAAGAATATTTGAATTCTGTATTTTAGTTGTATGCAGTCCTGAAAGCTGGGAATGGTTTCTTTGTGTTACATGTTAATTTTTAAATAAAATGTACCCTTAATTTCCATTTAAAGATTACAACTATTAGAAAATCAAATGAGGGAATAATACAGGAGAAAAGAATGTTGTCACTGTACTTCAAAAAATGTCATATAGCCAGGAATGCAAATAACAAATAGGATTTGTGCTATCTCCAGTCAGTGGTAGTGAGTGGCTCTGGAGTGTTATTATGGAAAAGTTGTTTATGCCAGTGAGGAAGATGAATAATTATCATTCTCATAAAGTCTGTTATAAATGTTGGACATGAAGTATGAAAGCATTAAGAGATTCACAGAATATTAGAACTAGATAGGGCTATCAGGGTAATTTATTCTTATCCCCATATAACAGTAAGGACATTGAGTAGTAATATGGATTAAGTCACTTACATAAAGAGCCAGGGTTAGACAAGTTCTATGCTATTAGTTGCACAAGTCTTTTAAATTTTTTCTCTTCTAGAGAGTAAGAAAGAGTAGATTCAATAGGAAAAAGTACATTTAGCATTCATGCGTTAAGAATCTTAAAAGAGATATCCTATTTCTGTGAATAGCAAGTTATTCTAATTAGTATCCCTGCTGAAAATATTTTAAAATATTGGATAAAGTTATGTTTTCTCCACAAATTAACACATACTCTTCCCCTTATCTCATTATTGATGATGACTCATTCAAGATTGTGTGTGTGTGTGTGTGTGTATTTTAATATACACTCTGAAAACACTGAAGAGGTAAAAAGATGATGAACTGCAAGACCAAAGCACTGGAGAAAGCCTCAACCCAGAGAGATGAGTGAAATATTGAAGGGAAAAAGGCCCTTTTGTCCTGTGAGCATTTCCAGTATCTCACCCTGAAGCTCATGAGGTGATGGAGAAGAGAAAGGCAAGGACAAGGGTCCATCCAAGTTGGGAAATCCTTTAGGAAACCCTGTATTAAGGTGGGGCCCCAAAAGGGAACATCCTTGATATTAAGAGAGATCCAGAACTAATCCCAATCCCAACATCAGGGACTGTAGGAGGGGAAAAGAAAAGATTGAAGAAAATCCCTGAGAAGTTGTGGCCACAGTCAGCTTTGTACCTTGAGCACCCTTAACCTGGGTAGATCAGGAAACCTCAGACTTAAATGTATTTGGAATGATCCTCAACTGGTAGTACTGAAGCTGGCAGGATCCATTGCAGTGTATCTATATAGGAGGCATATTTATTCTGTGTATTGAAAAGTACCCGTGAATAAATTTTTGACAATAATAAACAAAGATGAAACAGTACACAAGAAATCAAGACAATGGGATCAGGACCTATACAGGCTTTAAATATTGCAGTTCTCAGAGATATATGATGAAACAGCTGTGTTTACTGTGTTTGAAAAATAACCAACAAACTTGAAAATATTTGTAGGGGAAAAAAAATAAAGAGTGCTATAGTCAATTTGAAGAAGATCAAACAGAATTCATATCCGTGAAAAATATAATAACCAAAATTTTAAAACTCAGTGGGCGTGTTTGGCAGCAAATTATTCACAGCAGAAGAGAGAATTTTAAAACTAGAAGAAATTATCTATAATGCAGCACACAGAAAATGATGGAAAATACAGAAGAGAAGGTACGAGACATAGAATAAGTTAGTAGGACTAATATGCATTTGATTGGGAGTCCCAGAAGGAAAATAAAGAATGGGGTAGAGTTGTTTGAAGAGATAAAGGCTGAGAATTTTTTAGAACTATCAGAAGGCAGCCTAGTGAGTCTCAAGCACAATAAAGTAAAAGGAATACATACTACTTTCTTCAGGCATATTGCCTTCAAAGGTATACCAGAAAGACTGACAGCTGGATTTTCAGCAGTAGTAATGAAGACCAGAAACAGTGGAATAGGATCTTCAATGGGCTGAATAAATAATAACTCTAATCCCAGAATAATATACTTAGCAAAAAAGTGTTTCAAGAATGAAGGAAAGGATTGTGAGAAGGTGGCAGAGTAGGATGATGCAGTATTTAGTCTTTCCACCAGAAGAACTGTTAAACAGTCATGAATTGTCTGAACAACTATTTTGAAACTCTAAAGGCTAGAAGAATACTGTACAGCATCCAGGGAAGAATGGAAGGAAAACACTGGGCAACTATGATAAAGACCAGGAAATTGCTCTCTCTACATGGTGATTACTGGCACCCATCCCCCACTCTCACAGCAGGCCACCATGGGGTCAAGCCCTTGGTTAGCTCACTGGTGACAGAAAAGGATATACAAAAACACTTTCCCAAGACCAGGGTGAGCTTGGCCAATTGCTGATCACAGCTTATGATTAGCAACTTTGGATAGTTGGAAGCCCAGCTCTCTGAGGGTGGCCATTGTTTCAACCCATTCCAGACAAAGGAAGCTTCAGACTTGATGCTACAAGATGCCACGTTTCCTCAGTGCTGCATTTTCTGGGCAGATTAAGAAAGCTCACCTTTGGGGAGCTGTGAAAGAGGCTCCTGTCACCCTTCCTGATGTCCTCCCCAGGGCACTTTGTGGGTCCCTGGCCCTGTTTTTGGCTTGGAAAGACTGACTTGGAATACTCTTCTCCTGCAGGACTCCTCTCCCTAAATTTGCCCTGTAGAAGAAAGCAGCTTCAGGCAATGAAAGGAGTGTAAGAAACTATAGTGGCACACAGACTAGGGCAATGTCTTCCCTGCTTTAAACATCTGAGAGAGAGAGGTCTCTCTCCTGGGAAATAAAGGGGACATTCAGACTCCTGAGAACAGGGAAACTCCAAAACCACGAACAAGCCCGGGACAAGACACAAGCCAAGAAAAGGCAGGGAGATCCTGAACTCTGCATTTGCCTTGAGCAAACCTTCACTGAAAGATGACTGAGGCTCAAGAAAAATCTCATCATGAGCTGGTTACCAAATCAAGAAACAGACATCTCAGGGAATAAATCCTAGATTTAACACTTTAAAATATTAAAATTTACAAAGTGCAGCAAAAGAGTATAAAACCACAGAAAGAGGAAACAGCCCATCCAAATGAAGGGGATAAAAAAACAGAAAACACCAAGTAAGAAGACCAGAATGTGGACATACTGAACACAGACTTTTATAAATGATCTTAACAAGGCTCAAGAATATGGCGAAAATACAGAGAAAGAACTAGAGGATATGAGGAAAACAGTGAGCAATATGAGAGTCTCATAGTAAAGAGATAAAATTTTTTAAAGTACGCAAACAGAACTACTGGAGTTGAAGACCACAATAACTGATAAGAAGAATTCCCAGAAGGGTGTCAACAACAACTGATTGGAGGTAGCAAAAGAAAGAATCAGTGAACTTGAAGACAAAACAATTGAAATGAGTAAGGCTGAAGAGCAGAAAGGAAAAAGAATTATAAAAGGCAAAAATAGTGTAAAAAGTGTCTGGGACACCAAGTATATGAATATATGCATTATGTGAGTCCTAGAAGGACAAGAAAAAGATAAATGGGTAGGAGTATTCAAAGAAATAATGACACAGAAATTCACAAACTTAGCAAAACATATATATGCACATTCAAAAAGTCCAGAGAACTCCAAACAGGATAAACATGAAAAATACACCCCACCGTATACTGATCACACTATAGAATACAAAGTGTGATAGCTGCAGAGAAATACAACACATTATGTACAAAGGAGTCCCAGTTACATTGAGTGCTGAGTTCTCATTAGAAACCATGGAGGCAGGAAGGCAGTGGTTTCAAATATTTAAGTGCTGAAAGTAAGCAACTGCCAACCAAGAATTTTATATCTGGCAAGGCTTTCTTTCAAAAATTAGGGAGAGCTTAAGACATTTCCCAATAAAAAAGAAAGTAGAGGGAGTTCATCACCACAAGACTTGTCCTACAAGTAATGCTAAAGGGAGTTCTTCAGACTAAAAGAAAAGGAGAGTAGACAGTGGTTCAAAGCAGCATAAAGGAAAAAAGACCTCTGGTAAATGTAACTATTGGAGTGAATATAAATGCCAGTATTATTGTATTTTATTGTTTGCTATGTAAATCCACTTCTAACTTCCTAGAGGTACTAAAGTGCAAATGCATAAAAAGTAATGATAAATCTATGATTTGGACATACAGTGTACAAAAATATAAATGGTAACAAGTACAAGATAATAAGGAGAAATGGAGGAGTATAGGAAAAGTATTTGTGTATGCTATTGAAGTCAAGTTGTTATCAAACCAAATATGATTGTTATATATTTAAGATGTTAAATTTTAACCCCATGGTAACCAAAAGGAAAATATATGAAAAATTTATCCAGATAGAAAAGATAAAGTGCTCAGTATGGTACAACACACAAAAAAATCAAATAAATATAAAAGTAGGCATTAACAGAAGAATTGAGGGACCAAAAATAAAAATGTATAAGAGATGCAAAGGCTAATAACAAAATGGCAGTGGCAACTATAAATGTAAATTGATTAAACTCTCCAGTTAAAAGGCTGAGTGGGGTTTATCCCTGGTATGCAAGCGTGTTTCAACATAAGAAAATCAACTAATGTAATATGCAACATTACAGAATGAAGTGGGGGGCAGGGGAGAACCACACATGATCCTCTCAATGCAGAAAAGGCATTTGACAAAATCCAGCACCCCTTCTTGATAAAGAACATATATATTTTTTAAAAACCCTATAGCTAACATCCTACCTAATGGTGAAAGACTGTAAGCTTTCCTTCTAAGATCAGAGAAAGACATGGATGCCCACTTTCACCACTGTTACTTAACACTGTACTGAAAGTTCTTGTAAGAACAACTGGGCAAGAAAAAGAAAAGGCATCCAAATTGGAATGGAAGAAGAAAAACACTCCCTATTTGCAGATGACATGGTCCTATGTACAGAAAATCCTGAAAAATCCACAACAAAGCTTCTAGAGTTAATAAATGAATTCAGAAAAATGGCTCATACCAGATCAAAACCCAAAAGTCAGTTAAGATGTCATTCCTACCCAAAGTGATTTATAGATTCGGTGCAATCCCAATCACATTTCCAACAGCCTTCCTTGGAGAAATGGAAAAGCCAATCATCAAATATATATGGAAGCCAAAGCCATCTTGAAAAGAAAAAAAAAAAAAAAGAATGAAGTTGGAGGACTCACATCTCCCAATCTTAAAACATTACAAAGCCACCATTATCAAAACTCATGGTACTGGCATAAAGACAGATAGATAGACCGATGGAATCGAATTGAGAGCTCAGAAATTAACTCTCACATTTATGAACAATAATAGTCTTTTTCAATAATTGGTGCTTAGAAAACTGGATCTCCATTTGAAGGGAAAAAAAAAAAAGGAAGACCCCCTACCTCACACCTTATACAAAAATCAACTCAATATGGATCAAAGACCTAAATATAAGAGCCAGACCTATCAAACACCTGGAAGAAAATATACGGAAGCATCTTCAGGACCTTGCATTAGTCATTGGTTTCTTAGACTTTACACCCAAAGTACAAGCAACAAAAGAAAAAATGGAAAAATGGGACCTCATCAAAATTTAAAACTTTTGTGCCTCAGAGGATTTTATCATGAAAGTAAAATCACATATCTGATAAAAGTTTAATATCTAGAATATACAAAGAAATCCTTCAACTTAACAACAAAAAGTCAACCCAATTGAGAAATGAGCCAATGTAAAATGGTGCTGCCACTATGGAAGACAGTTTGGCAGTTCCACAAAAAGCTAAGTATAGGACTACCATATGATCTGGAAACCCCACTACTAGGTTATACCCACATAATTGAAAACATGGTCTTGAACAGATATTTACACACCGATGTTCATAGTGGCATTATCCACATTTGCCAAAAGATGGAAACAACCCAAGTGTCCATCAGCCAATGGATGGAAAAGCAAAATTTGGCATATACATACAATGGAATATTATACAGTCATAAAAAGGAATGACCTGATACATATGACAGCATGGATTAACCTTGAAGACAATTTGAATGAAATAAGCCAGACACAGTAGGACAGGTATTGTATGATCTCACCTGTGAAATAATTATATTAAGCAGATTCAGAGTAAAAATCTATAATATAGGTTACCAGTGGATGGTTAGGGATAGGGAATGGGAAGTTATGGCTTAAAATATACATGGTTCCTGTTTGGAATGATGGAAATGTTTTGGTAACAGATGGTGGTGATGGTATCACAACAGTGAAAACATAATTTAAGAGCACTGAAATATGTTAGTGTGGTTCATATGAAATATATGAATATGGTTAAAAAGGGAAATGTTAGGTTGTATATATAATAACAGAATAAAAGTTTAAAAAAAAACATGGAACTGCACTATGCAAACAGTGAAACATAAGTTAAACCATGGGCTATTATAGTAGGTGCTTTCTTCAATTGTAACAAATGTTCCACACCAATGCAGGATGTTAATAATAGGGTAGTATATGGGAATTCTGTATTTTATGCATGCTTGTTCTGTAAACCCACAATCTCTAATAAACTAAAAAGAATGAAGGAAAAATGAATTCTGACTGCCACATCTGGCCATGATATGCTAAAAGATTAGATTTCCTTTCCCCCCTTAACTAAAACACTAGGCAGCATACATGAAGCAATAGTTTTCAGACAGTGAACAAAGGGACAAAGAAGGGCAGTGATCCCCAAAGGCAGGGTAAAAAACCAAGGCAGGGGCCCGGCTAGATAGCTCAGTGGATAAAGAGCTCGCCGGTGTACCACATGGGAGGCCCCGGGTTCGGTTCCCGGGGACCTCTCCGAGCGGGCAGACGGCCTTGAGAAAGGCAAGCCGCCGTGGGCGGTGCGGAGCCGCCGTGGGCAAGGCAAAAAGCCACCACGGGCAGGGCGGAGCCCCCACGGGCATGGCAAAGTCACCAGTGAAAAGCGGAGCTGCCGCCTGCGAACTGCGGAAGCCGAGCAGCCCGCAAAACATGGAGCGGAGCCGCCCGTGGCAACGGAATGGAGCCACCCTCGAACAGAACGAGCCACCGCCGTGGAGGGCCAACTCGGCGCGTCGCCGCGGGGACGGGGGGAGACAAGAAGCAGACA
>PVKH010027531.1:0-12997 GCA_004027955.1 Chaetophractus vellerosus | reverse complement strand
AACAGTGGTTTTGTTCATACAGCTCTCTCAAAAACTTTGTTGGTTTAGCATGCAGGAAGCAGGGGTCCAAGCCATCAGACAGTAAGACTTTCCACAAGTCTTTCCTAGATAACTCCATCTTCAATTCTGATTTACAATTTCCAGGTTTAGCTAAATGTTCAAATGGGGCACTTTGAATTGGACACTTAATTTCCACAAATTTGGAAGTTCCGGAATGAGTTTCTGTTTTCTTTGTGCCCAAAAGTTCAGTCCTTAGTGTATTTCTTTCATCTAGCATTTTGCTATAAGCTACAAGGAGTAGCCAAGCCACATTCTCTGGGGTCACTCCAGCATCAGAACTGCTTTTTCAAATCTCCTTCTCCAAAGCTCTGCTCTCAATCTGCTTCTCTCATTCTGCTTTTCTACTTGAGACCACGCCCACTGAGGGGCAGGCCTCAACGTCTCACTGACCTGGCAGTTAACGCCCTACTCACAACTCAATCATGCCCAGATGAACAGACCAGCTTACAAACATAATCTAATCTATATTTTTGGAATTCATAATTAAATCACACTCAAACCATTACAACTGCTGTTACCTCAGGTTGTGTGAATGCAGCAGGATCTTCAGCTTTGAAATCCATGCCCTAACTTGTTCAATTGACACCAATGCCCCCATGTTCACTTACAATCAATGCCTAAATATTGGTTTCACCTAATTCTCTGTAACTCCCCCAAGATCATCAGTTTTTGAAAGCAAGCTTATTTATTTGGCTGCTGTACCCTTGTTTTCACTTACAGTCAATGCCAAATCACTGCTATTAACTAATGCTCTGTAAATGCACCAGGAACACCAGGTTTCCAAACCAATCAAGTTAATTGCTTAACTCATGGCTATAGCTTGTTTTCATGTGCCATCAAAGCCAAATCACTGCTATTATCTAATGCTCTCTGAATGCACCAGGATAATCAGAATTCCAAATCAAGAAAGTTGCTTCTTTAAGTCTTGGCTATGTCCTTGTTTACACTTACCAGCAATAGCAAGTCAAATATTTTACCAAATGCTCAATGAAGGCACCAGATATTTCATTTTGGAAACCCAACATATTTCCTCTTTTTATTCAATGCTGCAAACTTTTTTCCAGTTACAATCAATGTGAAATCACTAATTTTACCTAACACCTTGGGAATGAACCAGGAACATCAACTTGCAGTACCAAGCTAATTACTTGTTTCACTGGGTGCAACTTCCTTGCTTTCCCTTACAATGCTGGCAAATTGCAGCTTTTACCTAACACTGAGCAAATGCACCAGGATCTTCACCTCTTAAATCCAAGCCTGTTTCTTGTTCAGTTGACACCAATGCACTTGTTTTCACTTACAATCAATGTCTAAATATTGGTTTCATCTAATGATCTATAACTGCTCCAAGATCATCACTTTTGGATAGCAAGCAAGTTACATCTTTATTTGGCTGCTACACCCTGGTTTTCACTTACACTCCATGCCAAATCACTGCTATTATTTAATGCTCTCTGAATGCACCAGGATCACCAGTTTTCCAGATGAAGCAATTTGCTTGTTTAACTTGTGGTCATGCCCCTCTTTTCACTTACCATTAATGCTAAATCATAGCTATTAAATAACACTCACTGAATGCACCAGGATCATTGGTTTTCCAAACCGAGCAAGTTACTTCTTTAACTCATGGAAATGCCCTTGTTTTCAGCAACTATCAATAGCAATTCAGTTTTTTTACCTAATGCTCTATGAAGGTACCAGATAGTTGATTTTGGAAAACCAACATATTTCCCCCTTTTATCCAATACTGCACAGTTTTTTTTCACTTACAATCAATGTCAAATCACTACTTTTACCTAATACCCTGGGAATGCACCGGGAACATTAGTTTGCAATACCAAGACAGTTACTTGTTTCACTGGGTGCTATGTTCTTGTTTTCCATTACAGTGCATGGCAATTCAATGCTTTTATGTAACACTGTGTGAATGCACCAGGATCTTCAGCTTTGAAATCCAAGCCATTTACTTGTTCTATCGACACCAATACACCTGTTTTCACGTACAAACAATGCCTAAGATTGGTTCCACCTAATGATCTGTCACTGCATGAAGATCATCAGTTTTGGGAAGCAAGCAAGTTATTTCATTTGGTTGCTATGCTCTGGTTTTTTCTTACACTCAATGCCAAGTCACTGCTATTACCTAACACTCATTTGGCTGTTGAGCCCTGGTTTCACTTACCCTCAAGGCCAAATCAGTGCTATTACATAATCCTCTGTGAATGCACCAGGATCATTAGGATTCTAACTCAAGCAAGTTTCTTCTTTAACTCGTGGCTATGCCCTTGTTTTTACTTACCATCAATGCCAAATCACTGCTATTACCTAACCATCTGTGAATTTCAAAAGGATAATCAATTTTCCAAGCAAAGCAAATTACTCCTTTAACTCGTAGCTATGCCCTTGTTTTCATTGACAATCAATATCAACCAATGTTTTTACCTAATGCTCTATGAAGGCACCAGATAGTTTATTTTGGAAAACCAGCATAGTTCCTCCATTTATTCAAAGCTGCACTCTTGCTTTTAGTTACAATCAATGTCAAATGACTACTTTTACCTAACACCCTGAGAATTTTCCAGGAACATCAGTGTGCAAAACCAAGACAGTTACTTGTTTCACTGGGGGCTATGCCTTTATTTTCCCTTACAATGCATGGCAAATCACTGTTTCTCCCTAACCCTTTTGAATGCATCAGGATCTTCAGCTTTGAAATCCAAGATTGTTACTTGGTCAATTGACAAAAATGGAATTGTGTTCACTTACGATCAGTGTCTAAAGTTTAGTTTCACCTTTTGTTATGTAACTGCACCAAGATCATCAGTTTTGGAAAGCAAGCAATTTACTTCTTTATTTGGCTACTGAGCCTTGTTTCCACTTTCACTCAATGCCAAATAACCGCTATTACCTAACTCTCTATGAAAGCATGAGGATCACCAGGATTCCAACTCAATCAAGTTTCTTCTTTAACTCATGGCTATGCCCTTGTTTTCAATTACCATCAAATGTGAAATCACTGCTATTACCTATGCTCTGTGAATGCACCAGGATAATCAGTTTTCCAAACCAAGAATGTTACTTGTTTAACTCATGGCTATGCCCTTGTTTTCACTTACCATGAATGCCAAATCACTGCTATTACCTAATGTTCTGTGAATGCACCAGTATCATCAGTTTTCCAAACCAAAAAAGTTACTTCTTTAACTCATGGCTATGCCCTTGCTTTTACTTACAATCAATCAGAAGACAGTAGTTTTATCTAATGCTCTATGAAGGCACCAGATAATTCATTTTGGAAAACCAGCATATTTCCTCCTTTTATTCAATGCTGGACACCTGTTTTCATGTACAATCAATATCAAATCACTACTTTTACCAAACACCCTGGGAATGCACCAGGAATATCAGCTTGCAATACCAAGCAGGTACTTCTTTCACTGTGTCCTATGCCCTTATTTTCCTGTACAATGAATGGAAAATCACTAATTTTATCTAACATTGCATGAATGCACCACGATCTTCAGCTTTGAAATTGATGACCTTTACTTCTTCAATTGACACAAATGCACCTGTTTTAACTTACAATCAATGCTTAATCATTGGATACACCTAAAGTTCTGTAACTGCACCAAGATCAACAGTTTTGGAAAGCAAGCAAGTTACTTCGTATTTGGCTGCCTGGCCTGGTTTCCACTTACACTCAATGCCACATCAGTGCTATTATCTACACTCTTTGAATGCACCAGAATAATCAGGTTTCCAAATGAAGTAATTTGCTTGTTTAACTTGTGGCTATCCCCTTGCTTTCTCTTACCATGAATGCAAAATCACTGCTATTACCTAATGCTCTGTGAATGCACCAGGATAATCAGTTTTCCAAACCAAGGGATTTACTTGTTTAACCATGGCTATGCTGTTGTTTTCACTTACCATCAAAGCCAAATCACTCTTGTTGTTTCAAAATACAATCAATAGCAACACAGTGGTTTTACCTAATGCTCTAGGAAGGCACCGCATAGTTCATTTTGGAAAACCAACATATTTCCTCCTTTTATTCAATGCTGCACATTGTTTTCAGTTATAATGAATGTCAAATCACTACTTATACCTAACACCCTGGGAATGCACCAGGAATATCACTTTCAAAAACCAAGCCAGTTATTCTTTCACTGGGTCGTATGCCCTTGTATTCCCTTACAATGAATGGCAAATCACTACTTTTACCTAATGCTCTGTGAATGCACCAGGATTTTCAGCTTTGAAATCCAAGCCCATTACTTGTTCAACAGACACCAATGCATTTGTTTTCACATACAATCTGGGTCTAAAGATTGGTTTTACCTAATGTTCTGTAACTGCATCAAGACCATCAGTTTTGCAAAGCAAGAAATTTTCTTCTTTATTTGGCTGCTGAGCCATGGCTTTCACTTACACTCAATCCTAAATCACTGCTATTATCTAACGTTCTGTGAATTCACCATGATCACCAGTTTTCCAAACCAAGCAATTTCCTTCTTTAACTCGTGGCTATGCCCTTGTTTTCACTTACAATCAAGAGCAAGTCAGTGGTTTTACCTAATGTTCTATGAAGACACCAGATAATTCATTTTAGAAAACCTTAATATTCCCTCCTTTTAGTTAATGCTGCACACTTGTTTTCTGTTACAATCAGTGTCACATCACTACTTTTACCTAAAACCCTGGGAATGCACTGGGGATATCAGTTTGCTATATCAAGCCAGTTACTTGTTTCACTGGTTGCTATGCCCTTGTTTTCCCTTACAATGCATGGCAATTTACTGCTTTTACCTAACACTGTGTGAATGCACCAGGATCTTCAGATTTTAAGTCCAAAACTGTTACTTGTTCAATTGACCAATGCACCTGTTTTCACTTACAATGATTGTCTAAAGTTCAATTTCATCTAATGAATTGCACCAAGATCATCAATTTTGGAAAGCAAGCAAGTTACTTCTTTTTTTGGCTGCTCATCCCTGGTTTTCACTTACACTCAGTGACAAATCACTGCTATTACTTAATGCTCTGTGAAATCACCAAGATCATCAGTTTTTCAAACCGAGAATATTACTTGTTAAACTCATGACTATGCCCTTCTTTTCACTTACCATCAATGCCAAATCACTGTTATTACCTAATGCTCTGTGAATTCAACAGGGTGATCAGTTTTCCAAACCAAGCAATTTATTGGTTTATCTCATGGCTGTGCCTTTATTTTCATGTATCATAAGTGCTAAAAAAATTGTATTACATAAAGTTCTCTGAATGGACCAGGATCATCATTTTTCCAAACCAACCAAGTTACTTTATTAAGCTGTGGCTATGCCCTTGTTTTCACTTACAATCAAATAGTTTTATCTGATGCGCTATGAAGGTGCCAGATAGTACATTTTGGAAAACCATCATATTTCCTCATTTTATTCAATGCTGCACACTTGTTTTGAGTTATATCCAATGTGAAATCATTACTTTTACCTAACACCCTGGGAATGCACCAGTTTACAATACGAATCCAGTTTATTGTTTCACTGGGTGCTATGCCCTTAACTGCTTTTACCTAAAGTTGTGTGAATGCACCAGGATCTTCTGCATTGAAATTCAAGCCTGTATCTTGTTCAATTGCCACCAATCCACTTGTTTTCACTTACAATAAATGTCTGAAGATTGGTTTCACCTAAATCTCTGTATCTGCACCAGGATCATCAGATTTGGGGAGCAAGAAAATTCCTTCTTAAATTGACTGCTGTGCCCTGGCTTTCACTTACACTCCATGCCAAATCACTGCTATTGCCTAATGCTCTTTGATTGCACTAGGATCATCAATTTTCCAAATGAAGTAATTTGCTTGTTTAATTCATGGCTATGACCTTGTTTTCACTTGTCATCAGTACCAAATCACTGCTATTACCTAACACTCTGTGAATGCAAAAGGATCATCAGTTTTCCAATCCAAGTAATTTACTTGTTTAACTCATGGCTATGCCTTTGTTTTCACTTACCATCAATGCCAAATAACTGCTATTACCTAACACTCTCTAAATGCAAGAATCATCAGTTTTCCAAAACAAGCAGGTTACTTCTTTAACTCATGGCTATGCCCTTGTTTTCACTTACCATCATTGTCAAACCACTGCTATTACCTAACACTCTGTGAATGCACCAGGATCATCAGTTTTCCAAACAAAGCCATTCTTCTTTAATTCATGGCTATGCCCTTGTTTTCTCTTACAATCAAGGCCAAATCACTCTATTACCTAATGCTCTCTGAATGCACCAGCATCATCAGTTTTAGAAAGCAAGCAAGTTTCTTCTTTAACTTGTGGCTATGCCCTTGTTTTCACTTACAATGAAAAGCAAGTCAATGGTTTTAGCTAATGCTCTATGAAGGCACCAGGATTATCAGTTTTCAAAACCAAGCAGGTTAATTCTTTAACTCAAGGCTATGCCCTTGTTTTCACTTACAATCAATGGCATGTCAGGGATTTTACCTGATACTCTAGGAAGGCACCAGATAGTTCATTTTGGAAAACCAACATCTTTCCTCCTTTTATTTACTGTGGGACAATTGTTTTCAGTTACAATCAATGTCAATTTGCTACTTTTACCTAACACCCTGGGAATGTACAGGGAACATCAGTTTGCAAAACCAAGCCAGTTCCTTGTTTCACTGGGTGCTATGCCGTTGTTTTTCCATACAATGCATGTCAAATCACTGCTTTTAGGGAATGCTGTGTGAATGCACCAAGATCTTCAGCTTTGATATCCAAAACCACTACTTGTTCAGTTGACATCAATGCACCTGTATCACTTACAATCAGTGTCTAAAGATTGGTTACACCTAATGATCTGTAACTGCAGCAAGATCATCAGTTTTGGAAACCAAGCAAGTTACTTCTTTATTTTGCTGTTATGCCCTAGTTTTCACCTACAATCAATGCCAAATCACTGCAATTACTTAATGCTCTGTGATTGCACTGTATCTTCAGCTTTCCAAACCAATCAATTTACTTCTTTATCTCATGTCTATGCCCTTGTTTAAACTTACAATCAATAGCAAGTCAGTGGTTTTACCTAATGTTCTCTGAAGGCACCAGATAGTTCATTTTGGAAAACCAACATATTTCTTCCTTTTATTCAATGGGGCACACTTGCTTTCAGTTACAATCAATGTGAAATCACTGCTTTTACCGAACAATGTGGGAATTCCCCCGGAACATCAGTTTGCAAAACCAAGCCACTTACTTGTTTCACTTGGTGCTATGCACTTGTTTTCCCTTACAATGTATGGCAAATCACTGCTTTTACCTAACATGTGAGAATGCCCCAGGATCTTCATCGTTGATATCCAAGCCCGTTATTTGTTCAATTGACACCAATACACCTGTTTCAGTTACAATCAATGTCTAAAGATTGGTTTCAACTAATGCTCTGTAACTGCATCAAGATCATCAGTATTGGAAAGCAAGCAAGTTACTCTTTATTTGGATGCTACACCCAGGTTATCACTTACCTTCCAAGCCAAATCACTGCTATTACCTAATGCTCTGTGAATTCACCCCAATCATCAGTTTTCAAAATGAAACAATTTGCTTCTATAACTCATGGCTATGCCCCTCTTTTCACTTATCATCAATGCCAAATCACTGTTATTACTTAATGCTCTGGGAATGCACAGGATCATCAGTTTCCCAAACCAATTAAGTTACTTCTCTATCTTGTGGCTATGCCCTTTTTTGCACTTACCATCAGAGCCATTCACTGCAATTATCTAATGCTCTATGATTGCCCCAGTATCATCAGTTTTCAAAACCCAGAAAGTTACTTCTTTAACTTGTGGCTCTGCCCTTGATTTCACTGACAATCAATGGCATGTCAAGGGTTTTACCTAATGCTCCAGTAAGGCACCAGTTCATTCATTTTGGAAAACCAACACAATTCCTCATTTTATTCAATGATGCACACTTCTTTTCAGTAACAATCAATGCCAAATCTCTTCTTTTACCTAAAGCCATGGAAATGCACTGGGAACATCAGTTTGCTAAATCAACCCAGTTACATGTTTCACTGGGTACTATGCCATTTTTTACCTTACAATGCATGGCAAATCTCTGCTTTTATATAATGCTGTGTGGATGCACCAGGATCTTCAGCTTTGAAATCCAAACCCATTACATGTTCATTTGACACCAATGCACCTGTTTTCATTTACTATCACTGTCTAAAGATTTGTTTCAACTAATGTTCTGTAACATTATCATGATCATCAGGTTTAGAAAAAAGCAAGTTTTTTTCTTTATTTGCCTGCTGAGCCCTTGTTTTCACTTACATTCAATGACAAATCACTGCTAATACCAAATGCTCTGTGAATGCCCCAGGATCAAGGTTTTCCAAAGAAAACAATTTGCTTATTTTACACATGGCTATGCCATGTTTTTCACTTACCATCAAAGCCAATTCACTGCTATTACTTAATGCTCTCTGAATGTCCCAGGATCATCAGTTTTCTAAACCAAGCTAGTTATTTCTTTAACTCGTGGCCATGCCCTTGTTTTCACTAACAATCCAAAGCAAGTCAGTGGTTTTACATAATGCTCTATGAAGGCACCAGATAGTTTATTTTGGAAAACCAACATATTTCTTCCTTTTATTCAATGCTGAACACTTGTTTTCATTTACAATCAATGTCAAAACACTTACTCTTACCTAACACCCTGGCAAGGCACCGGGAACATCAGTTTGCCAAACAAAGCAGTTACTTGTTTCACTGGGTGCGATGCTCTTGTTTTCCCTAAGAATGCATGGCAAATCAGTGCTTTTACCTAACAGTGTGTGGATACACCTGGATCTTCAGCTTTGAAATCCAAGCCCATTACTTGTTAAATTGATACCAGTGCACATGTTTTAACTTACAATCAATGTCTAAAGATTGGTTTCAGCTAATGATCTGTAACTGCACCAAAATTGTCAGATTTGGAAATCAAGCAATTTACTTCTTTATTGTGCTGCTATGCCCTGGTTTTCACTTACAGTCAATGCCAAATCACTGCTCTGACCTAACTCTCTGTGAATGCACCAGAATCTTCAGTTTTCCAAACCAACCAATATAATTGTTTAACTCATGGCTCTGCCTTTGTTTTCACTTGCAATCAATAGCAAGTACGTGGTTTTACCTAATGCTCTATGAAGACACCAGATTGTTCAATTTGGAAAACAAATAGATTTCCTCCTTTTATTCATTGCTGCACACTTGTTTGCAGGTAAAATCAATGTCAAATTACCAGTTTTACATTAGACTCTGCAAATGCACCAGCAACATCAGTTTGCATTACCAAGCCATTTTACTTGTTTCACTGGATGCATAGACCTTCTTTTCCCTTACAACGTATTGCAAATCACTGCTTTTACCTAACACTGTATGAGTGCACCAGGATCTTCAGCTTTGAAATCCAAGCCTGTTACTTGATCAACTGACACCACTGCACCTGTTTAATCATACAATCAATGTCAAAGACTGGTTTCAGCTAATGCTCTGTAGCTGTTCCAAGATCATCACTTTTGGAAACTATGCAAGTCACTTCTTTATTTTGCTGCTACTCCCCAGTTTTCACTTACAGTCAATTCCAAATCACTGCTATTACCTAACGCTCTGTGAATGCACCATGATCATCAGCTTTGCTTACAAAGCAATTTACTTGTTTAACTCATGGTATGCTGTTCTTTTCATTTTCCATCAAACCCAAATCACTGCTATTACCTAAAACTCTCTGAAAGCACTAGGATCATCAGTTTTCTAAACCAAGTAAGTTACTTTTTTAACTCGTGGGGATGACCTTGTTTTCACTAAAAATCAATAGCAAGTCAGTGGTTTTACCTTGTGCTCTAGGAAGGCACCAGATAGTTCATTTTGGAAAACCAACCTATTTCCTCCTTTTATTCAATGGGGTAAACTTGTTTTCAGTTACATTCAATGTGAAATCACTACTTTTACCCAACACCCTGGGAATGTTCCGGGAATATCAGTTTGCAAATCCAAGCCAGTTACTTGTTTCACTGGGTGCTATGGCCTTGTTTTCCCTTACATGGCATGGCAAAACATTGCTTTTACCTAACGCTCTGTGAATACACCAGGATCTTCACCTTTGATATCCAAGACCGTTACTTGTTCAATTGACACCAATTCACCTCTTTTCAGTTACATTCAGTGTCTAAAGATTGGTTTCACCTAATGTTCTGTAACTGCAGCAAGATTATCAGTTTTAGAAAGCAAGCAAATGCCTGTTTATTTTTTTTTTTTATCTTCTGAGCCCTGGTTTTCACTTACACTCAATGCCAAATCACAGCTATTACCTAACACTCTGTGATTTCACCAGGATCTTCATTTTTCCAAACAAACTAATTTACTTGTTTAACTCATGGCTATTCCCTCATTTTTACTTACCATCAATATTAAATCACTGCTACTACTTAAAGTCTCTGACTGCACCAGGATCACCAGTTTTTCAAATCAAGCAAGTTTCTTCTTTAACTCATGCCCTTGTTTTCACTTACAATCAATAGCAAGTCAGTGTTTTTACCTAATGCTCTATGAAGACACCAGATTGTTCATTTTGGAAAAAATATATATTTCCTCCTTTTATTCAATGCTGCATACTTGCTTTCACTTACAATGAATGTCAAATCAGCAGTTTTACATAAGACCCTGGTAATGCACCAGGAACATCAGTTGGCAATACCAAGCCAGTTACTTGTTTCACTGGGTGCTAAGCCCTTGTTTCCCTTACAATGCATGGCAAATCAATGCCTTTACCTAACACTTCATGAATGCATCAGGATCTTCAGCTTTGAAATGCATGACCATTACTTTTTCAACTGAAACCTATACACCTGTTTTCACTTCAATCAGTGCCTACAGATTGGTTTCACCTAATGTTCTGTAACTGCACCAAGATCACCAGTTCTGGAAAGCAAGTAAGTTATTTCTTTATTTGGCTGCTGAGCCCTCATTTTCACATAAAGTCAATGCCAAATCACAGCTATTACTTAACACAGTCTGAATGCACCATGACCTTCAGCTATGTATTCCATGCCCATTACTTGTTCAATTGACACCTATGCATCTGTTTTCACTAAAAATCAATGTCTAAAGTTTGCTCTCACCTAATGATCTGTAACTACACCAAGATAATCAGTTTTGGAAAGCAAAGAAGTTTTATCTTTATTTGCCTGCTGTGCCCTGGCATTCACTTACATTCATTTCCAAATCACTGCTATTACATCATGCTCTGTGAATGCACCAGGATCACCAGTTTTCCATACCAAGCAACAAACTTCTTTAACTTGTGGCTATTCCCTTGTATTCACTTACCATAAAAGCCAAATCACTATTTCCTAATGCTCTCTGAATGCACCAGGATCATCAGTTTTCCAAACCAAGCAAGTTATCTCTTTAAATTGTGGCTATGCCCTTGTTTCCACTTACAATCAGTAGCAAGTCAGTGGTTTTACCTAATAATCTTTGAAGGCATGAGATAGTTCATTTTGGAAAACCACTATATTTACTCCTTTTATTCAATGCTGCACACTTGTTTTCAGTTACAATTAATGTCAAATGACTACTTTTACCTAATGCCTTGGTAATGCACTGGGAACATCAGTTTGCAAAACCAAGCCAGTTTCTTGTTTCACTGGGGGCTAGGCCCTTGTTTTCCCTTACAATGCATGGAAAATCACTGCTTTTACCTTATGCTGTGTGAATGCACCTGGATCTTCAGCTTTGAAATCCTAGCCCATTACTTGTTCAGTTGAAACCAATGCACCTATTTTCACTTACAATCAGTGTCTAAAGAATGGTCTCACCTCGTGCTCTGAAACTGCACCAAGAAAAACAGTTTTGGAAAGCAACCAAGTTACTTTTTAATTGCCTGCTGTTCCCTGGCTTTCTCTTACAATCAATCCCAAATCACTACTATTACCTAATGTTCTGTGAATGCACCAGGATCTTCAGCTTTGAAATCCAAGCCTGTTATTTGTTCAATTGATACCTATGCACCTGTTTTCTCTTACAATTAATGATTAAAGATTGGCTTCACCTAATTATCTGTAACTGCACTAAGGTCATCACTTTTGGAAAGAAAGGAATTTACATCTTTATTTGGCTGCTGTTCCCTGGCTTTCACTTACAGTTAATCTGAAATCACTACTATTACTTACCGCTCTGTGAATAAACCAGAATCACCAGTTTTCCAAACCAAGCAATTTACTTGTTTAACTCTTGGTTATGCCCTTGATTTCACTTACCATCAATGCCAAATCACTATTATTACCTAATGCTCTCTGAATGCACCAGGATCATCTGTTTTCCAAATCAAGCAATTTAAAGCTTTAACTCATGGCTATGTGCTTGTTTTCAGTTACAATCAATAAACAATCTGTTATTTTATGTAATGCTCTATGAAGGTTCCAGAGAGTTCATTTTGGAAAAACAACATATTTCCTCCTTTTATTCAATGCTGTACACTTTTTTTCTGTTACAACCAATATCAACTCACTACTTTTACCTAACACCCTGGGAATGCACCTGGACGATCAGTTTCCAAAACCAAGCCAGTTCCTTGTTTCACTGGGTGCTATGCCCTTGTTTTCCCTTACAATGCATGGCAAATCATTGTTTTTATGTAACAGTCTGTGAATACACCATTTTCTTCAGGTTTGACATCCAAGCATGTTTCTTGTTATATTGACACCAATGCATCTGTTTTCACTTCCAATCAATGTCTAAATATTTGTTTCAACTAATGCATTGAAACTGCACTAGATCATCAGTTTTGGAAAGCAAGCAAGTTACTTCATTATTTGGCTCCTGCAACCTGTCTTTCACTTACTGTCAATCCCAAATCAATGCTAATACTTAATGCTCTTT
>PVKH010027530.1:0-13000 GCA_004027955.1 Chaetophractus vellerosus | reverse complement strand
ATGATCCTGGGATAGGGCCCTGAAGGAGACACTGGAGGGGGTCAAAGGCAGAGGACCAAAGACTAGACTTGCAGATATGTGCTCAGTTAGGGAGCAGGATGAGAGAGATGAGCCAGTAATGACAAAATAGACTGGTGAAAGGAAAAATTTCAAATAGTCCATCTTCTGTACTACCTACACTAAACCACACTTTTTGACAGTAGGATTGTTTAACTGCTTGGCACGGAGTGAACACATTTGTATTCCATTCTTAGCACAGTCAATGCTATGCTTTGCTGATGTGTCCTTGGGAGGCCTGGGTTCCAGCCCTAGTATTGGCACCTGCCTGCTCTGTGACGTTGGGTAACTCCCTTAACTTCTTACCTCAGTATAATCACCAGTCAAAAGGGGGTGAAAATACTGCGCTACTGCAAGGCTGACAGGGTGTTATGGAAAAATGAAATCGCATAATTAAATAATTTGGGAAATATAAATCTCAATGAAACCATCAGGTTCCTTTTCTAATTCATCAGGGGGAAATGCAGTTTATATGCAGTTCGCAAGCTACTGCCAAACTTAGATTACCAGGAGAAAAGACAAACAGATTTTTTTTATTAAAATAGCCATATCTGACTTTTTAGATATATTTATGGATCTTATTAGTGGCTTATTGTATGCTAGATACTGTGACAGGCAGTAAACCAGATACAGAGTTCAATCAATCTGGGCCTTGCTATAAAAGGACTTCAAGTCTAGTAAGAACGAAGAGAAACACAAGTCATGATTAACAAAATATGATTCAATATGTGCCA
The DNA here is from genome assembly GCA_004027955.1 of Chaetophractus vellerosus. Taxonomy (NCBI): domain Eukaryota; kingdom Metazoa; phylum Chordata; class Mammalia; order Cingulata; family Chlamyphoridae; genus Chaetophractus; species Chaetophractus vellerosus. The sequence continues at coordinate 12,209 of PVKH010027530.1, read as the reverse complement.
TAGGAATGATATGGACCAAGTACAATTGCTGTTCAGAGAAGAGGAAATATTTCTGGCTAGGGGAGAGGTGGAAGAAAGGCCTTGAGCAAGGGTAAAACTGTGACAGATGGTGATGAAAGGGAGGTCATTCCATGTATGTCCAGAGGAAAGAGGACATGGACAGAGCTTGGGGAATGGCAAGGAGCACAGTTAACGTGGAACACTGCACATTTAAGGGAACAGCAGGAGAGAGTTAGATTGTAAAGGGCACAAATGCCAAGCTAAGCAGTGAAAGCTTTGTTCTATGTACAGTGGAACACTGGTGAGCGCAAAATAGGACTGAGAGAAGCAAAACAATGCGGTCAGAACTGAGCTTTAAAAAAAAAAAAAAAGAGGTTCGGCAAAGGGTGGGGGAGCGCTCAGGGAAAATATTAGAGATATTAAAAATTTTGTGACATGGATGAGTTATTTTACGTTGCTCATTTAAATAAGGACAGCAATGTACTATGAAAACTGTCATAGGCACATCCTTCCAAAGGCAATGAATTTCAATAGAAACATGGAAGTGATTCCCCCTTTCCCAAATCATCTTATATTTCCTAGTTGAATGTAAATTCCACAACAGAAGCAAAATGTACTGAGCCAGGAAGTCTGGCCAGGGCAGAGAGCAGTGTGCCAGCTCCAGCGGGCCAAAGTTGCCAGTAGATGGGGAGAACAGCTCGAGTGGTGGTTCTGAACCCTTTGGGAGCCACAGATTCCTTTGAGACTTTGCAGGTAGCTCCTATATATGTGCAATTGCGCATACTGTTTCAGGGGGTTCATGATTCCTCCAAACTCTATCTACTGAGCCCTAGAAACTCAAATTAAGAACCTCTGAGCTGGAAAGACAAAACTAGGAATGCTTCAGAAGCACCCTCAAAAGAAGAACATAGAAAACCCCAGTTACAGAAGCTGGGGATCCCCTAGCCCAGATGTTTACAATGTGGCTCCTTGTCAGAATTACCATGGGTGGATCGGATTCTTTGGAGGCAGGACTCAAAAATGAACCCAGGTCAATCTGTTGAAAAAGCAAGTTTTGAAGCTACTAATCTAGTTTTTTTAGGAGCAGAGCTATAAGGCTTCCTAGGGAGATGGGTCACTATGCTATGTCTAAAGATCTTAGTAGAGATTCTTCAATATGTCATTACAGGATTGAACCCTTAGGAAGTTATTACTTGAACTTGACCGTAAGTTCTCAATGTGTCTTAGTTCTCTCCTTTCTCTCCTCATTCAAGATGGTTACCATGCCCTCTTGGGAAGACAACCATTCCCTCCTTCAGGCTTTCACAATCCCAGTCCTTCCCACTGTGCTTATAGATATAGTTTCTAGTCTTGCCATCATCTTATGGCTCCCAACTTTTAAGGACTTTCACTAAGCCTATTTTTCTAAAGGATGTCTCTTGAGGATGAGGTCTACAGGGGCTCCTCTTGGATGACCCTGCAATTCAAGGGGAATCCATCCAGAAAGCCCTGCCAATCAGAAAATCTGCAGGTTTCCTTAGCTGGTCCTTGACTTTCATACTGGTCCTGTCTGTGCAGCAATAGGAAGAAAGCCTTTGTAGAGGAAAAGTCTCTCATCCATCTACAGGCAATCTAAGATATTTGTCATTTTCTACCCCCACCCATGCCAAATTGAGCCACTTTGGATCACTATGGGCCAAGACACTCAGCTCATCCTCAAAGAGTCAAAATTGAAAATTCAAGTATTGAGCAAATTCTCTGGCTTCCTACTTCCTAGTTTTGAGTTTTCTTTTTTAGCAGTTGGGTGACATTGCTTAGCCAAATCTAGTTTGCTCTGAATAAAAGAAGGTAGTTCCACAAACCTAAGGAAACAGCAGCTATTATGAGGTGTGGTCTCTAGCTCTGTCTTCATGTTTTCCAAAACAGTTTAGTTTTCCAAATTGCTTTACAAATATCTTATTCTCACACCTTATCCTGTTCAGAATATTATCTATTATTCTGCGCCTGATGTAGTAGAAAGAGAAAGGGTGGGAAGTCAGGAAATTCTTACTATCAGACAATCACTATCTATGTGCTTTTGAACCTGTTGTTAACATCCCAAGAGCCTCCATATATTTCCTCTATGAAATTGGCCTAATTAATCCTATCTCATCAGGTCCTTGTAGATATGAAATGTGGTCCGTGATGTAAGGCACCCAGCACAGTGTGTAGCACAGAAGTCATTGGTTAAATTGCAAAGTGCTAGGACTTAGGAGCACCTATTTCTGAATGCATGCATACACATCACTCCAGATCACAACCCGACAGTAAGAAGCTGGGTGATCTTGAGCAATTCACTTTGCCCACTCAAAGCATCGGTTTCTTCTTCCTTAAAATGAAGGGTTTGTGCTAATGATCCCCGGTTCCCTTCAGCTCTTTCCCTCACTGTCTCTAGGCATAAACCACCACCACCCTCAAGTTACTGTGATGCCACAAATGTTGCTGCAGCTGTTTCCTAAATTGCAACCACAGAAGATAAACCAGTAAGATTCAAAACATAGGGGAAAGTATTTAAAGATAAACAGCAGGAGATATAACCATTACATCCAGGTAAAAAGATACAGCAAAGATAGATCATGTCCGATTACAATCGAAGTACAGGGGGAAATTATAGCAGCAAAAGCACAGGAGGCTCCACGGTGTAAGACAAATGGCATTTCCAAAGGTTTTTAATAATTGTGCTTCTGCTAGAATATTTGTAATTACAAACACGAATAATCCTCTGCATATATCATTTCTAGATAGAGGCTGTAATTCTGTTCCAGATGAAGAGCTAAAAAATATCTTACACTGGTTGGTAAATGACAGGCAGTAACAACCAGACAATTAGGATGATACATCAGCAAAATCAGAGACGTAATAGCCTCTGTAGGATGCTTAGTCCATCAATAAGGAAGGGATATCATCACCACATCCAGCAGGAGAAGGCTACAGATAAAGGGAAACTTCTACACACAAAGATAAAGTGTTAGGACATTACAGCACTGGGTAAAATAGTTATCACTTCAGTCCTGAGTAAACTCTCAGAGACAACGTAAGGTAGTTTTAGTTTTTAAGTGACAGCCAAGATAAAGACATGTTTTAAAGTGGGGAGAGATGGTTTATGAAAAATGCAAAGCTCTCAATATCGAATTACTGGTTTGATGTAAGCTGAGCCCTCGGGTTGGGTGGGACTCTTCCGTGGTTTGAGTGTTCATTGGTTATAAATAGATGTAGGTGAGCCAGATAATTCTGGGAGTGAATAAGTTAGATTGCTTCCAACTGGAGTCATCCTTGACTCGTTCTTCTTTCGGTCATATCATACATATAATCTGTCAGGAAATCCTGCTGACGATGCCTTCAAAACATGTCCAGACTCCAAACCCTTCTCTCCACCTCCATCACTACCCCTCTGGACCATGGCAGCAGCATCTCCACATGGACAAAGACTGTGGGATCCCCTTATCTGGGACCCCTGCATCCTCCTTTCCCCTCCGAAGTCTATTCTCAACACAGGAGCCAGAATAATTGTTTTCACTCCTCTGCTTAAAACCCTTTAGTGTCTCCCCACTTCACTCAGGGTAAAAGTCAAAATCCTTCTTTGCTGGCCTAGAAGACCTCACAGGGCTCCTTGTTAACCTCTGCCTTCCCTCACTTCACCCCACGACACTGAACTCCTTTCTCCTTCTCTCATACTCCAAGCAGTTTCTGAATTTAGAGAATTTGCATTAGCCATTTCTTCTACCAGAGGGCTTTTCCCCAAATATCCACGTGTGCTCACTTCATCAGAGACTTTACTCACATCGCACATTTTCAGTGGGGTGACACCTGACCACCCTATTTAAAATTACAATCCACTGCTTCCATCTTTCACCCCACTGCTTCTACCACTCCCTAGTTCTCTCATCGTGTCCTACTTATAAACTTCCAGCATACTTTTTGAGTTTACTGATTTATTCTATCTTTATTTGCTTTGCTTTGCTTCATACTAGAGGTCTGGAACCTTATTTTTTGTCTTCAAACATATCCCAAATGCCTAGAACAGTTCCTGGTACACAGTGGATATTTAGTAAATATTTGTGGAATGAATGAATATAATATAGAAAATACAACTTAAAATGGCTTAAATGAAAAGAAAATATTATCCCACATAACTGGAAGTTCAGAGATGTATGGGGAATAAGGAGTGAACTCTGCTTCCCCAAGATTCTTTTACGTCAATTACTACATCAGGCCAATAACAAAGTGGCTGCAAAAGTTCTAGGACTCATTTGGGTTGGGAAGCAGGGGCTATGAGTCTTTTAGATTCTCTCTTAAAGAGCAAAAGAGTAAGGATGCTTTACCTAGAAGTCCCAGTACACTTCTGCTAGCATATAATTGGCCCAAATTGAGCCAGTCTTTGTTGCCAGAGGAATGACATGCAGTGTTTTGCCTTACTGGAAAGGGCATGGGAAAACCGTGATTACTTTGTTTAAGATTAATCAAGACAAGTAATTAAGATTAATCAAGACCCACCCCGACTATATATGGTCACTTCACAATGAGGGAGGAGAGGGTAGATGGAAAGGAGGCAAACCTAGGGCCACTGCTGAAAGTTAAGCCAGATAGAAGGAATAGGGGGAAAGATTTGTTCAAGAAAGAGAAGCTAGAAATGGAAAACTATGAAAGCATCTCAATTATTTTGTTGTTGGTGATGCTCTGAATTCAGTAACACATGAACTTTCTGATTTATTGGCCTTGCTTGTTAGTATTGGAAATGTTGATATAGATTGCACAGACACCCTGCTCAAGTACTGACAGTCTCACACCATCCCTGCTGATCCATATTCATACAGTAAATATATTTAGGACTGAATGCAAAACAAATTTGTTATTGATTCTAGTTTCACCCAAAACCAAATATAACAAATGTTTCATACTCTTGCTGTTTGTAGATGGGGAAAAGATGGCTGATATGAATATGGAATGCTGCTGGTTCTATTACTTTTTATTTATTCAGTGTGTGATGCGGGGTAGGACAGGGACATATGGGACATGGAAACTGATATTTCTCTGCAGTGTTTTACCTTCTGCATAAACTATGCAGAAATCTTACCACCCTCACAGATCTGCAATCAATGCTCATTCCTCCTGGGATTGGCTAAAGTCTATCTCCACGTTATCTGTTATAAAAGCTCTGGGGGAGGAGACATCATCAAGATAGCAGAGATGTGCCAAGGCTCCATGCCCCCACAAAAACTTTAAGTAACAAGCATGAACTAGCAGAACCATCATTATCAAAGATCCAGAAAACAGTTAAAGGGTTGCAGTAACAGGCTAGCATCAATTCAAAAATAAAGGCAACTTGAAAATGGTAAGAAAATTTTATGGCACCCTTGCTGACCCTTTCCCACCTCCTTAACAGCTTGGCACAGAGCCAGCCTGCATTCCCAATGTGAGTCACTGATTCCAGTTCTGAAGGGAGCAAAATAACCCTTGTGTGTATATGTTCTGTCTGGTGGCAGCCTGAAGAGCTGAACCAGGACACTTGTCTCTGTCTCAGTATCCAGAAACATACCTTGCACACAGAAACAGCTTGTGGGCAGATGAATCAGTATAAAAACAATTAATCCACAGCTGCCTAGGGCAAAGGATTACTGACTTTAAGACTCACAAGAGAGCACTTAGGACACCAGGAAGAAAGACTATTTCATAGGAAGAAGAGGGAGCAGTAGTACCTGTGTCAAGAGGGAAATTTCTTGGGCCATATGCTCACATGCCCAGGACATCAACCATGCTCAGTAAACACCCAGAAGGACCCTACACTTTTACCTTTAGATGTTCGTTAGATTAGGGTACAAGCTTATCACACAGACTAATCTGCAAAGACTGGGAAAGATATTTTCTTTTCTTTTCTTTTTTGATTTTGTTCTTTATTTTGTTTTTTGTTTTGTTGAATTGTGTTGTGTTTTGCTTTGCTTTGCTTTGCTTTGCTTTGTTAGCTCCGGGCATTCAAGGAAATTTCTCTCATACTGCTAGCTGAATACAAGGTTAAGGAACAGACAATTCAGTGTCTAAATTCCAGAAATAACACATTAAAATATCAAAATGTTTAAGAGTGCAACAAAAGACAATAAAACATACAAAGAAAACAGGTAACAATGGCGCATGCAAAGGAGAAGGATAAAGATTTGAAATCATCAATGCAGAAGAGCAGACTTTGAACATACCATAAAAATGGTCCTAAATATGCTCAAAGAACTAAAGAAAAAACACAAAAAACTAAATGAAATCAGTGAACAATAGATGAACACAAAGAGAGTAACAATAAAGAGATGGAAATGGTGAAAAGCAACTAAATAGAGCTGAAGACCACAGTAAAAGAAATTAAAAATACTTAGAGGGGATCAACAGAAGATTGGAGTTGGGAGAAGAAGGAGTCAGTGACCTTGAAGATAAGACAATTGAAATGATTCTGTCTGAAGAGCACAGAGGAAAAAAAATGAAGAAAAGTGAACAGAGCATGAGAGACCAAAGGACACTATCAGGCAAACCAATATACTCATTATGAGAAACTCAGAAGGAAAAGAAAGAGAGAAATGGGCAAAAGGAATTTGAAGAAATAATGGCTGAAAATTTCCCAAATTAAATGAAAACAATGAATATACACATCCAAGAAGCTAAAAAAAATCCAAACAGGATAAACTCAAAGAGACCCCACCAAGGCATCTTATATAATCAACCTGTAGAATCCCAAATATAAAGAAATAATTCTGAGAGCCACAAGAGAAAAGAAAGGCATCACGTGTAAGGGAGCTTCAATAAGATCAAATGCCAATTTCTCAAGGGAAACTGGCAAAACTATCTTTCAAAATTGAGGAATAGATTAAGTCATTCCCAAATAAACAAAAGCTGAGGGAGTCTGTCACCACAAGATCATCCCTAAAAGAAATGCCAAAAAAAAGAGTTATTCAGGCTGAAAGGAAAATATACTAGAGAGTAGATAAAAGGCATCTGTAAATATAAATGACATTATATCCCATTTGGATTTATAACACCACTTCTCACTTCTAACAGGATATAAAATGCAAATGCAAAAAGTAATAATACATTTATGTTTTGGGACACACAGTTATAAAGATGTAATTAATGAAAAGAGCAACATAAAGGTGAAGAATGGGGAAGTGTAGAAACAGATTGAGTATGCTATTGAAGTTAAGTTGGAATCAAGTCAAATGAGATTGTTATAGATTTAGGATGCTAAATTTAAGTGCTGTGGTAACCACAAAGAAAATATTAGAAATATACACAGAAGGAAATGAGAAGGGGCTCTAAAGGATTCACTACAAAGATCAATACAAAAGAAGGCAGTAACAGAAGAAATGAGGGCAAAAATGTCTGACTTACAAATACCAAAAACCAATGTGGCAGAAGAAAGTGGAACATTATCAGTAGTTACTTTAATTGTAAAAGGAGTAAACTCCCTAGTCAAAAGGCAAGGATTGACCCAACTATATGCATTTAAAAGAGACTCACCTTATATTCAGAGACACAAGTAGGTTGAAAGTGAAAGGATTGAAAAAATATTCCATAGAAATAGTAACCAAAAGAGAGCTGGAGTAGCTATATCAGTATATTAGTATATCAGATAAAATAGACTTTAAGTCAAACTAAATCCAAAGTGAGCAGCAAGAAGGAAATAATAATCATTAGAATGGAGATAAATGAAATAGAGAATTGAAAAACAATACAGAGATTAAACAAAACCATATGTTGGTTCTTTGGAAAGATTAATAAAATAAAAAAATCTTCAGCTAGGCTGACAAGACAAAACAGAAAGGATGTAAATAACAAAAATAAGAAATAAATGGGAGACATTATTACCATCCTTACAGAAATAAAAAGAATTATTTAAGTATATTATGAACATTTATACACCAACAAATTAGATAACCTAAATGAAGTGGACAAATTCCTAGAAAGACACAAATTACCTAAACTGACTCAAGAAAAAGAAGACAGGCTAATAACAAATAAAGAGATTAAATAAGTAATCAAAAACCTCCCAATGTAGAAAAGCCCAGGATGAAAATGCCTTCACTGGTGAGTTTTAACAAACATTCCAAGAAGAAAAACACCAATCCTTCTTACCCTCTTCCAAAAATTTGGATAGAAAGGAACACTTCTCAATTCATTCTAGGAGGCCAGCATCACCCTAATACCAAAGCATGATAAAGATATCACAAGAAAGGAAAATTATAGAAGAATATCTTTTATGAATATAGATACAAATATCCACAATGAAATACTAGCAAACAAAATACAGCTGCATATTAAAAGGACTATACACTGTGATTAAGTTGGATTTATTCCAGGAATGCAAGGGCAGTTCAACATAAAAAATGAGTGAATGTAACACATCACATTAATTGCTTGAAGGGGAAAAAATTATAATCTCAAATGATGCAGAAAAAACATTTGACAAAATCTAGCACCTTTTCTTTTTAAAAACACTCAGAAAATTAGTAATAGAAGAGAACTTTTTTAACATGATAAGGAACACATGTAAAAATCCCACAGCTAATATCATACCACATTAGCTACCTTTATTACAATTGATGAAAAGTTATTAAAATAGCACTACTAACTATCATCCATAGTTTATATTAGGTAAATTTTCTTCCATATACCACCCCATTATTAACACATTGTATTAGTGTAATACATTTGTTCTAATTCTTGAAAGAACATTCTTATACTGTACTATAAACTACAGTCCATCATCTACAATAGGGTTCACTGTGTTTTAAAATCTTATGCTTTATTTTTTTATTTTTATTCTAGTAACATATGTGACCTAAAGTTCCCCCTTTTAATCACATTCACCTACCTAATTCAGTATTGTTAATTACAATCATAATAATGTACTTCTATCACTACAACCCATTTCCAAAACTTTACAATCAACCAAAATAGAAATTCTGTACAAATTAAGCATTAACTCCCCATTCTCTAACCCAAGTCTATTCCCTGGTAATCTGTAGCCTATATTCTAACTCTCTGAGTTTGTTTATTATAATTAGCTCATATCACTGAGCTCATACAATATTTGTTCTTTTGTGTCTGGCTTAGTTCACTCAGCATAATGTCCTCAAGTTTCATCCATGTTGTCATATGCATCAGGACTTTATTCCTTTTCATGACAAATAATATTCCATTGTGTGTACATACCATATTGTGTTTATACATTCTTCAGTTGATGGACACTTGGATTGCTTCTGTATTTTGGCAATTGTGAATAATGCTGCTATGAATATCACTGTGCAAATATCTGTTTGAGGCCCTGCTTTTCAATTCTGCTGGGTACATACCTAATAGTGAGATTGCCTGGTCATATGTTAATTCTATACTTGGTGTCTGGAGAAACTGCCAAACTGTCTTAAATAGCAGCTGAAAAATGTTACATTCCCACCAGCAATGAATGAGTTCCCTTATTTCTCTGCATCCTCTCTAACTCTTGTACTTTACAGGTTTTTTTAATAGTAGCCATTCTAGTGACTATGAAATAATATCTTATTGTGATTTTGATTTGCATTTCCCTGATGGCTAATGATGTTGAGCATCTTTTCATGTGCTTTTAGCCATTTGTATATCCTCTTTGAAGAAATGTCTATTCAAGTCTTTTGCCCAATTCTTTTTTTTTAAGATTTATATTTTTATTTATTATACATCCCCCCTTTTTGCTTGTTCTTGCTGTGTTCATTTTTTTTTTCTCTGCATCTGCTTGTCTCCCCCTGCTGGGGCGACCCGCCGAGACAGTTCACCGGTGCAGTGGCCCACCTGCTCGTGGGGGCTCACCCTTGTCCACGGGGGCTTGTCTTTGCCCGTAGGGGCTTGCCTTTTTGCCTGCCCGGCCCACGGGGGCTTGCCCTTGCCCGCGGCATCATGCCCCGCCCGCATTGGCTTGCCTCTCGAGGCAGTCCGCCCGCTCAAGGTGGTCCACCCGCTCGAGGAGGCCCAGGGACCAAACCATGACCCCCCCACGTGGAAAACCGGCGCCCCACCAACTGAGCTATACAGCCAGCCCCCCAATTCTTAATTGTTAGTCTTTTTAGTGTTGGGTTGTAGTATTTCTTTATACAGCCTGGATATTAAACCCTTATCAGATATGTGGTTTCCAAATATTTTCTCCCATTGAGTAGGTTGTTTTTTCACTTTTGTGACAAAGTCTTTTCATGCAAAAAAAATTTTTAATTTTTTTACCTAATTTTATTACCTATTTTTTTTTCATTGGTTGTGCTATGGGTATAAAGTCTAATGATCCATTGCCTAACATAAGATCCTGAAGGCACTTCCGTACATTTTCTTCTTGGATTTTTATAGTCCTGGTTCTTATAGTTAGGTCTTTGAGGTAATTGGAGTTAGTTTTTGTGTATGGTGTGACATAGGGGAACTCTTTCATTATTTTGCATATGGTTATCCAATTATTCCAGAACCATTTTTTGAAGAGGCTATTCTTTCCCAATTGAGCAGACTTGGTGCCATTGTCAAAATTAAACTGGGAGAAACAGATGTGGATCAAGTGATTGGACTCCCATCTACCATATAAGAGGTCCAGGGTTTGATTCCTTGGCCCCCTGGTGAGCTGTCACACACAGCGAGCTGGCCCGAGCAGAGAGCTGACCCATGCGGAGTGCTGGCTTTCATGGAGTGCTGGCCTGCGCAGGAGTGCTGGCCTGCACAGAATGCTGGCCCACATGGAGAGCTGGTGCAGCAAGATGATGCAACAAAAAGAGACACAGAGGAGAGACAATCAGAGACACAGCAGACCAGGGAGCTGATGTGGCGCAAGATACTGAGTGCCTCTCTCCCACTCCGGAAGGTCCCAGGACTGGTTCACAATGCTACCTAAAGAGAAGATAAGCAGACACAGAAGAACTCAGAGAGTAGGCAGTGAGCGCAAAAACAATAGGGGTGGTGGGAATAAATAATTACATAAATCTTTAAAAATTTTTAAGTTGGCCCTAAACAATGTAGAAGAAATGGAAAATTTACTAGGAACATATGAATAATCTACACTGACCCCAGAAGAAATAGAAGACCTCAACAAACCAATCACATGTAAAGAGATTGATACAGTCATCAAACAGCTCCCAAAAATGAAAAGCTCAGGACCAGATAGTTTCAAAGGCGAATTCTATCAAGCATTCAAAGAAGATTTAATACCAATCTTAGTCAAGCTCTTCCAAAAAATTGAACAGGAAGGGATGCTACCAAACTCATTCTGAGAAGCCAATATCACCCTAATATGAAAGCCAGATAAAAACATGAAAAATAAATTACAGACCCATTTCCCTAATGAATACAGATGCAAAAATCCTTAACAAAATGCTAGCTAATTGAATCCAACAACAAGTTAAAAAAAATCACTCATCGTGATCAAGTGAGTTTTATACCAGGCATGCAAGGCTGGTTCAACACAAGAAAATCAATCAGTGTAATTTAAATTAATAAACCAAAGAAGAAAAATCACATGAGCATCTCAATTGATGCAGGAAAAAAAAAGCATTTGAAAAAATACAGCATCCTTTCTTGATAAAAATTCTCCAACAGATAGGAATTGAAGGAAACTTTCTCAACATGATAAAGGGCATTAAAAAAAAACCCACAGCTAACATTGTACTCAAAGGTGAAGACTGAAAACTTTACCACTAAGGAACAAGACAAGGATGCCACCACTATTGTTCAATATAGTGCTAGAGGTTCTAACTAGAGCAATCAGGAATGAAAAAGAAATAGAAGGCATCCAAAGCAGAAAGAAAGAAGTGTAACTTTTTCTATTCACAGATGATATGACCCTATACCTTGAAAGTCCCAAAAATCTACATTAAATCTACCAGAGCTAATAAATGTGTTCAGCAGAGTAGAAGAATACAAGATTAATATGCAAAAATGAGTAATGTTTCTATACATTAGTAATGAGCAATTTGAGGAAGAAGTCAGGGGAAAAAATCCATTTAAAATAGCAACTAGGGGGCCGGCTCAATAGCCCAGTGGATAGGGCGCCGGCATACCACATGGGAGGCCCTGGGTTCGATTCCCGGGGACCTCTCCTAGCGGGCAGACCGCCTTGAGAATGGCAAGCCACCATGGGCGGGCCGGAGCCGCCGTGGGCAGGGCAAGAAGCTGCCACGGACATGGCAAGAGCCGCCACGGGCAGGGCAGGTCGCCCG
>PVKH010027529.1:0-13009 GCA_004027955.1 Chaetophractus vellerosus | reverse complement strand
CTTCTTTAGGCAAATGTAAACACAAATAAATACAAATACATATATTCTCCCTTTTAATACAAAATATAGCTTATTATACATACCTTGCTTTTTTTCATTTAATGATAGTCCCTGGAGATCTTTCCAAATAAGTATATAGAGATCTTCCTCTTTCTTTTTTAAGCCATTGTGAGATTGTACCATAGTTTATTTAATCTGTCCCCTTGTCAGTGAACACTTAGGTTGTCTTCAATATTTGCTATTATAAACAAATTTTTAAAATATTAAATAATATTAATGTACAATTCACCTTGTACATATGTCAATATGAATTTGAATATACCCATAAGATAGAGTCTGAAAGGTAGAATGTCTACCACAAATGAATATCTAGTTCCCCAAACCTCTCAAATAGAGGTTATTATCAAGCTTTTGGATTTTTTTTTTTTTTTAACTTTTGGATATTTTTGACCTATCTGATATGTGAAAAGTGACATCTTAGTACGTGGTAGTGTTGGGTTGCATTTCTCTTTTAATGGCTATTACTGAACGTCTTTTCATATGTTTAAGGACCATTTGTATTTCTTTTTCTATATTCTTTGACCATTTTTTTTCTATTTTGTTGTAGGTTGTTAGTCTTTTTCATCTCAATTTATAGCACTGTTTATAAATTAGAATGAAAGTTTAGTCTTCCAGCACTTCTCCCCACTCCAAGATACTGAGTCATGAGTTTGGGGATGGGCTGTAGGAATCCATATTTTAAAAATATTGTTCAGATGATTCACTACTAGGTTTTGTTGAAAGGCAAAGATTGGGTGTAGCATAGAAGTAGAATAGAGGGTTAGAAATTAATTTTGGCAGTTGATTTTAGAAGATTTTTAATACTGGGACAAAGATTTTAAATTTATTTGATAAATCATGGGAAGTCACTAAAGATTTCTGAATATATTTTTCAAATAATTTTAAAGTTTCATGAAGTCAGTGTGTAGCACAGAAAAGCATCAAGGCAGTTCACACTCTTTACTGATTGGACAAGTTGATCTCTTTAGGGACCCAGGGAGAACAGCACCCTTGTGATCAGGAATGGCCAGGTTAGCCCTACCTGTGGATTCAGTCCAGTCACTCATTCCACAACGTTTTGGTAGGTGAACGGCTCATAGAATAAAATGGCGGCAAGCAGTTCAAATGCAAGCAAAGTTATTTGGATTTATCTGTTTCCAATCAAAAGGAGAGTATGTCCCATACCTGGAGGCAAAGTTTATACTAACAGCAACAACCTACTATAAACTATTCAGCAATCCTGGAATTCATCTTGAGATAAAAGCAATTCAACTTCTGCAAGAGTATTTGTCTCCAGATTCAGTCGAAGAACAGCTGAGAGATTTTTGACCTGTGTTGATTATTTAAATAGTATAATTATATTTTAAATGTCTTAAAAATATGCTTTACTTAAAAGAACTAATACATGAAAATCCGAATTTAGAAAATAAATATACATGGGCTTGTTTTTTTCAAATTACAGCCAGATTGGCTGCATTGCTGACTCACAAACATAAAGGAAAGTGTGAGGTTTGGTTGTGGGTTTTCTACACAGACCCAGATTTTCTCACCTTGTTTAACCCATCCCTCACTAAACTCTTTTTCCATGTAATATCTTTTTTTTTAAATTACAGAGTGTATGCATTTACATGTATAAAATACAGGATTCCCATACACCACCCCATCACTAACACCTTGCATTGGTGTGGAACATTTCTTACTAATGAAGATAGCACTTTTTAAAATTATTGCACTATTTTTTTTAACAGTAGTTACCTTTGTTACAATTGATGAAATATTATTGAAATAGTTCTAGCTACTATCCATTATTTAATTAGGTATATTTTCCCCATATAGCACCTTATTATTACCACCTTGTATTAGTACCATGCATTTATTAAAATTCATAAAAGAACATTCTTTTACTTGAATTATTAACTATAGACCATCATCTACAATAGGGTTCACTGTGCTATGCAATCCTATGCTTTATGTTTTAATTTTTATTCTAGTAATATATACATCCTAAAGTTACCTCTTCTAATACCTTTCACATATACAGTTCATTGCTGTTGATTACACTTACAATAATGTGCTATTGTCACCATCATCCATTTCAAAACCTTTACCATCAGCCTAAACAGAAATTCTGTACAAGTTATACATCAACTCCCTATCCTCTAACCCCAGTCTATCTGCTGGTAATCTATATTCCATATTCTAACTCTATGAGTTTGCTTATTATAATTAGTTCATAACAGTGAAATCATACAACATTTGTGCTTTTGTGTCTGGTTTATTTCACTCAACATAATGTCAAGGTCATCCATGTTGTTGCATGCATCAGGACTTCATTCCTCTTAACGACTAAATAATATTCCATTGTATGTATATGCCACATTTTGTTTATCATCTCATTGATTGATGGACACTTGAGTTGCTTCTGTCTTTTGGAATAATGTCTCTGTTCGAGTCCCTGTTTTCTGTTCTTTGGGGTATACACCTAGTAGTGGGATTGCCAGATCAGACAGTAAATCAATGCTCAGAGTTCTGAGGATCTGCAAACTGTCTTCCATAGCAGCTGCACCATTTTACATTTCTATCAGCAGTGAATGAGTGTTCCATTTCTCTATACACATGCTCTCTAAAACACCTGTGGTTTTCTGTTTTAGTAGTGGCTATCCTAATGGGTATGAAATGGTACCTCATTGTGGGTTTGATTAGCATTTCCCTAATAGCTAGTGATGTTGAGCATTTTTTACGTGCTTTTTAGTCGTTTGTATTTCCTCTTTGGAGAAATGTCCATTTATTAATTGGTTTGTTTGTCTTTTTATTGATGAGTTGTAGGATTTCTTTATATATCCTGGATACTAAACCCTTATCAGATATGTGGTTTCCAAATATTTTCTCCCATTGAGTAGGTTGTCATTTCATTTGAATTGCAAAATTGTTTGATGCACAAATGTTTTTAATTTTGATGAGGTCCCATTTATCTGTTTTCTTTCATTACTTGTGCTTTTGTGTGAAGTCAAAGAAACCATTGTCTACCACAAGATCTGGAAAGTGCTTTCCAGTTACTTCTAAGAGTTTTATAATCCTGGTTCTTATATTTAAGACTTTGATCCATTTTGAGTTAATTTTTGTATAGGGCGTGAGATACAGATCCTCTTTCATTCTTTTGGATATGGATATCCAGTTCTCCCAGCACCATTTGTTGAAAAGACTATTCTTTCCCGTTTGAGTGGACTTGGCAGTCTTGTCAAAATCAATTGGCCATAGATGTGAGGGTCTATTTCTGAATTCTCAATTAGATTCCATTGGTCAATATACCTATCCTATGCCAGTACAATGTGTTTTGACCACTGTGGCTTTGTAATATGTTTTAAAGCCAGGAAGTGTGAGTCCTCCAACTTCATTCATCTTTTTCAAGAAGTTTTTGGCTGTTTGGGGCCCCTTACACTTCTAAATAAATTTGATAATTGACTTTTCCATTTCTTCAAAGTAGGTTGTTTTTATTTTGATTGAGTTGGATCTGTAAATCAATTTAGGTAGAATTGACATCTTAGTGATATTTAGTCTTCCAATCCATGGACACATAATTTCCTTCCATTTATTTAGGTCTTCTTTGACTTCTTTTAGCAATGTTTTATACTTTTCTGTGTACAAGTCTTTTACATCCTTGGTTAAATTTATTCCTAGATATTTGATTCCTTTAGTTACTATTGTAAATGGACTTTTAAAAATTGATTTCCTACTCAGATTGCTCATTTCTAGTATATAGAAACACTTGATTTTTGCAAGTTGATATTGTTTTCCGCCACTTTGCTGTTCTCATTTATTAGTTCTAGTAGCTTTATTGTAGATTTTTCAGGGCTTTCTATGTATAGGATTATATCATCTGCAAATAGTGAAAGTTTTACTTCTTCCTTTCCAATTTGGATGCCTTTTATTTCTTTTCTTGCCTAACTGCTCTGGCTAGAACTTCCAGCACAATGTTGAGTAACAGTGGTGACAGTTATTCCAGATCTTGGAGGGAAAGCTTTCAGTCTTTCACCATTGAGTATGATGTTAACTCTAGGGTTTTCATATATGCCTTTTATCATATTGAGGAAGTTTTCTCCCTAAAGAATTTTTGCTTCTAAGTCCTACAGCCTTTGATGAGGACTAGAAAGCCTTGGCAGAACTTGGATAAATTTAACAAGAAGCTGCCAACTCTATGTTGCTTTTTCATCCTGAAGAGAACCTCTTGTGCATCAGCCCTGATTCAGACAGAATATAGAGTGTAACAGAGACCTGTGTCAGGAGCAGACAGCTGGAGATGGGTACTGGCCTCATGCCATATTCTCTTCCTCAGAAAGTAGCCTGTCTTGCTGTAGAGTTGTCCCCATCCAAGTTAGGTCCAGCATTGATCAGTGCATTCATTGTTTTTCCTTGGCCGTTTCTTCAACTCAACAAAACCTTCATTTGGGATGAAGATATTTTTGTGGTCTGAGAGTACAAATTTTTTTATTTCTAATGTTTGGTTGAAACATTTCAGAAAATATTTTGGTTGAAAGGAGAAACCAGACTGTGCAATTGGTTTCTCGCCATATCTTAGTAGGACACGGTTGGCTTAAATTTTGGTCCTAGGTTCTCTCTATACCTTGAGTGTGAGGTATTTTGTTATAATAGAGAGAGCATTGGTCAGCAGTGAGGTTGTGTTACCTGAGTCCTAACCTTCACTGTTTATTAACTTGCAGTGTAAACTTCATGTAAGTCACTCCTCTACTTTCATTCTGTCACAGGTTGAGTTTCCTGGGAAATAGACTCTGAGACTCTCAGATTTGCATATAGGACGTTAATGGAGAAACAATGCCTATGAGGAATGAAAGATGCAAGATTGGATAGAGGGACAACTTGAACTGCTATGCATTGCAACAAAGCCTCAGCCAATCCTATTTTGTGCCTTCAGTGTCCCACTTTGAGGCAAGGGGGCCAGCTTTGATATCTATCATCTCCTCCACTATACCAACCATTGAATGTATATTTTCCTGTGCCCCAGGAGAGATCTGACCTAAGGAAAGGCAACTCCCTTCTTTGAGAGCAATTCTTGAATGTATATTTTCCTGTGCCCCAGGAGAGATCTGACCTAAGGAAAGGCAACTCCCTTCTTTGAGAGCAATTCTCAGAGAAGAACTCCCACTGCTAACACTAATACCACCTGGGAAAATGAGTGCCTTAACCCTGAAGAAAGTATTTGAGCAGTGTGCCACACTATATATAGGTCTTTAGTTTCTTCCTAAATAAAGTGACTGGCTTTCTATTGGTCCAGTTAATGTTTGTATCAGTTATCTATTGCCACAGTGAGGCTATATAACAAAGACCGATAAACCTCAGTGGCATATAAAAATAAATATTTATTTATTCACAAGCCTGTGGGATTAAGCTAATCTGGGCTGGGCTTGGCTAGGCTTGCTCATGCATCTGCAGTCAGTTGTAGGTTGGCTAGATGGTTCTGCTAATCTTAGCTGGGCTGTGTACATGTCTGGGGGTCGACTGGCTGTTGGCTGATCTAAGATAGCCTTGGCTGGGATGACTCGGATAACTTAGCTTGACTTATCCTCTATCAGAATAGCATAGGCATGTTCTCATGGTGATGGCAGAGGCAAGAACAATCCCCATTGTGCAAGCCCATTTCTAACCTCTGCTTATGTCTCTTGTGCTAATATTCCATTGGCCAAAACAAATTGCATAGATGAGCTCAGAATCAAGAGGTGGGATAGTTCAACCCATTTACCCTAACAGGGGGCTGCAGAGTTATTATGCTAAAGGCATAGTTAAGGGGAGGGGTGAAGAATTGGGACCATTTTTTAAAATCTACTGCAATGTATACCTTCATTTCATCTCGTCATTCAATGGTTTTTGTGACCTCATAAATTAGGTAAATGCTAATTTTCTGATTTTGGTTCTAACCAGGAACTTGATTTCCCTGAGGTCAGGAATCATGTCTTATCTCTGAATCCTGCATCCAGCTCAGAACCTGACCAGAAAACTAGCACTAAATATTTTGTTGAATGAATAAACTCAAAAACGAATGTATATTAGGAGTTAAACATAGTAATTCCTAGGACAAGATAAAATCTGGTTTGTAAAATCTTGGAATCAGAATATTAATTGTTAAGGGCATTTAAAAAATCAGTTTTTAAATTGATTCCATTTTTTATTATTGTCTTTATCATGATCATCATTATTATTAATTACAAAGTAAAATATGCTCCTTGTTATAATTTAAATAATATAGATATGGTTCGAGTAAACAGCGAAAGTTTCTGCCTCACCTCTCCCCACTGCCATCCCACTCCCCAGAGGCAACCATTGTTATCAGCTGTGTTTCCTTTCAGACCTATTCCTAAGCATATACCCCTACGGATGTATTTTCTTTTTTATTTCTTTTTAACAAAGAGTAAAGCGGTACTATGCACTTTATTCTATATCTTGCTTTTTATACTCAAATAGGTATAGGGAAAAAACATGAATCTAGCAATTCTGTTTTTTTTAGGAGGCACCGGGAATGAAACTGGGACCTTGTACATGTGAAGCAGGCACTCAGCCACTGAGCTACACCTGCTTCTGTAACAATTCTTTTAAATTAACTTGTATTTTATTAATAACAACCAAAATTTGCATTTGAAAAAGGAGTTTATATATGTATGAGGCATATCAGTTTCCATTTTGCAGACAGAGGTTGGTATTTGAGTAGTCTCTCAACTCCCATGACTTTGGATACTTTCCACAAAGCACTTTTATGACTGTGGGGAGGAAAACAGATTCTTTCCTCTGTCTTCAGTTTGATCTCCTTGGGAGAAATCAAACTCCTTGTTTATATACTTTTAACAATCCTAATCAAATAATCCAAAGTACTAGTTCAATTGTAATTGTCCCCTTCTAATCAGTAAAAGAATAATGGTCTATGGTACTCAAGCTATAACCTCTGTATCTGAAAAATTGTGTTTGTTTCTACAGTAGTACTAGTCAGCTGGTAGCAGTGTTGATAATAACTGATATGTTCTCTTTGCTAATATTTCCATTATCTCATATTTATTTATTAATTTTAATTTTCTCACATTTGTATTTAATATAGGAATTATTTCACAGATAAAAGTTTACATAGGCTGAGGCAAACACTGTAAACCGAATGGAAGGGAAAAAGTAAATACAGCTGTCCTTGGAAATGTTAAATTGCCTTCCAGACATGGAATTTGGCATGCAAAACCACAGTTACCTTGATTTTCACGCTTCTCAGCAATTCAGCAACACCTTCAGGAACCATTCTGAATTATGATGACTGGATTATAGGGCCTGATGTTTGAAAAAGTAATAGTGGTTAAAAGCTTCCACAAATTCACTTACAATAGTTTAAAAGACTTGTGTTGTGAATAGCTTGACTTCATTTGAAGCCAAAATGAACCTATGCCTAGGTTTGAACAAAGACTTTTTAATTTTTCTCCATAGCAATAACATGGTTTACTGAATTTCACAGAGAATTCTATAATAGAAAAGAGG
The DNA here is from genome assembly GCA_004027955.1 of Chaetophractus vellerosus. Classification (NCBI taxonomy): domain Eukaryota; kingdom Metazoa; phylum Chordata; class Mammalia; order Cingulata; family Chlamyphoridae; genus Chaetophractus; species Chaetophractus vellerosus. The sequence goes on along the minus strand of PVKH010027529.1, from coordinate 5,449 downwards.
AACAGACACAGATTTTAGACTCTGAATTGTGTTTAATAGAAATAAGAAAGCTTACGCAAAGTATCTGGGTCCAATTCTCTGGTGAGTTGGGGTGATGACTGATTCCTTGGGTGAGTTAGCAGTCGTCTTCTAAGGATGACTCAGCAGTCTTCACTCTCACATTGCTCCTTCTGACGCACACTTAACAGGGTGGGCAGAGAGGAGGACCTCAATTATCTTCAGATGAGTGGCTTTCAAAATTAGTTTATTCATTTATTTCTATATTTATTCATGTTGGAACTTTTTGTTCAAACAAAATGTTATTCAAATATGTAAAAGTCATGACAGCTGGTCTGATTAAAGCAGGTGGAAACCCAGAGGCTCTACCCACTCACCTCCCACCCATTTCTATCTTGCTTCATCCAAACTTAAGATAATGAAAAACCCATGCGAGTGGTGGATGATGAGGACTTGGTAGACCAGCATCTCATCAGTGAGCTGAGGAAAGAGTATGGCATGACCTACAATGACTTCTTCATGGTGCTGACAGATGTGGACCTGAGAGTAAAGGTACCTGTCCTGCTCTGGGGTTGGGATCGTGGGGTTTCCATTCCTTGTAAATTGTGACCCTGATTTTTTTTCTGGCAATGAGTATATTAGACACATGAGTAAATTTCACAAATTATTTCATAAACTGGAAGGTTTTGAAATCGCCCAGATATTCCAAGTTGTCCTCCAGAATTCATGACCAGAAATGTGGTGCATGGAAAAGATTGATGTTTTAATTTCTTCATAGCTAAAGCAAATACCATGCAATGGGTTGGGTTAAACAGTGGGAATTTATCGGTTCAGAGTTTTGATGCTAAGAGAAGTCCCAAATAAAAGCATTATCAAGGTGATGCTTTCTCCCAGAAGACTTTGGTGTTCTGGGGCTGGCTGCTGGTGGTCCTTGGTCCTTGGCTGTTCTGTCACATGGCAATGAACATGGAAGCCCCTCCTTGCTTCTTTTTCTTCTGGGTTCTATTGGCTTTCAGCTTTTCCCCATGGCTTTCTCCTCTATGTGTCTAAATTTCCTTCTGCTTTTAAAAGACTTAGTGATAGAATTAAGACCCATCCTAATTAAGACCCATCCTGGGCCACAGCTTAACCAAAGTAACCTCAACAAAGGGTCCTTTTACAAGGGTTCATATCCACAGGAATGGATTGTTTAAGATCATGTTTTTCTGGGGCATATAGCTCCAAACCACCACAGTTGGGTTTGACCAATTTCCCATGGTCTTGCTACTTGACTCAGACTAAATTCTACTCTAATATTAATATTGTATATCCGAAACTTATTGCGCAACTATGATGTGCCAGGCTCTGGGGATAAAAGGTGAAGAGTATTTGGCCTCTGCCTTCAAGAAACCCACAGCATGCTTTGGAAAAACCTAGAAGTTTCTTCCTGATCCAGTATGGGCAAGGACTATAGGGTTTTATACATACTTTTTTCCTTTGCTTAGGGAAAAAGGTTCTGAATCATGAAAAACTGTCATGTAGTCATAATAAAAATACTAACAAAAATAGCTGTCTTTTTTGAGTGCCTTCCATGTGCCAGGTACTCTGCTCAACCATTTACGTGCTTGTTTCAAACCTGTAAGATAAGTACTAGTATTATCTTTGTTTCATGGAGGAATAAACAGAGGCCCAGAGTGATTAATAACTTGCCCAAGTTCAGTAAGTTAGTATTTTATTTTAAACCCACGTAGGCTAGCTCCAGAGCCCACCTCTTAACTGTTCTAGCACACTAATAGTATACCATACTCACAAGAGAGTCTTTAAGAGAAAGGTTGCCTGGGCTATTCTACTTGTAGAATTTTTCAGGATGTGGAAAGAGAGTCCTTTATTAATTTATTCAGTACTCATGTGGCTGTATCTCTAATATGAGAAGTTATGCTAGATGATCTCTAAGGTCCCTGCCAGCTCTAACATTCTATGATTCATTGAGTTCTCATTGGGGTGCAGCTCCAAGCTATGTCCACCTGGCCCTCTAGTTGTGGTGGTTTTGCTCAGCCCTGGAGTTCATTTCAGACTGTTGTTCTAAGTCCAGGCAGCTATGATCCAGGAAACTGAATTTCACTGTCCTTAAGTTGGATGCCAACTTGTTTCTGAGAATGTGCAAGCACATGCAACTAACTTCAACTGACACGCACTCACTGAAATACTCTCTGGGCATCAGGAAGAATTCATGTAGACTCTTGATGACCATGGGGCAGACCTCATTATGATGGAAAATTACCCTTTTTGCTCAGGTCAAATATTCCAGTGTTTCCTGTGTTAGATTCAGTGTTTCTCACTGCCTCACCAGGTGTGTAGTGAACGGGAACCAGCTTAGTCCCACAAGTAGAGAAGTGAATCTAGGATATGGCTGGTGAAGAAGACATGGGCCCTTTTAAATGAAAGGAGCACAGTTAAGAAGAAAGCCTCATAAAATGGGAAATGGCAATTGTTTCATGGATTCAGAACCTCAAAACATTAGCAGAAGCTACTAACTCAGGAGAGGCTTATAAATCCAGGCTCTGATTTCTAAGATTTCCCCAGAATGCCTGTTAGTCAGCCAAAGGGGGTGCTGATGTAAAATACCAGAAATCTGTTGTCTTTTTATAAAGGGTATTTATTTGGGGTAGAAGCTTACAGTTACCAGGCCATAAAGCGTAAGTTTCTTCCCTCACCAAAGTCTGTTGCTATGTGTTGGAGGAAGACAGCTGCTGGTCTCTGTGAGGGTTCAGCCTTTCTCTTCAGGCTCTGTGGTCCCAGGTCCTTCTTATCTCAGCTGTAGGCTGGTATAAGGCTCCTCTCTCTCCCCATGGCTCTTTTCTCTCTGGGCTCAGCTGCTTTTGTCTCTCCACAAGGTCAGCTGTAGACTATCAGGCTCTCTCTCTTCTCAGGCCTCTGCTGTGTCTATGGAGCCATCTCTATTTCTCTGTGTTCTTCTACTGTGTGTTTACTTCCTGGGGCTCCAGCATCAAAAATCAAAACTCTCTCCTCTGCCATGTCATTTTCACGTCATACAGACATGGCCAAATCAAAACCCCAATCTTAATTTAATCAAGTAAAAGTGAAACCTCTGAATCTAATACAATTTAATATGCCCAGAGGAACAGATCAGTTAACAAACATTCTCCAATATCTATTTTTGGAATTCATAAACAATTTCAAACTCCTACAGTGCCCCTGAGTTCTCCCAGGTTCTCTATCCTCTGAACAGAGGGGAGAAACTCATTTATACACTATACAACATCTATTCTTTCTTAAACAGCAATACTATGAGGTGCCTATAGCAATGAAGTCAGTGTTCGATCTGATCGATACTTTCCAGTCCCGAATCAAAGACATGGAGAAGCAGAAGAGGGAGGGCATTGTTTGCAAGGAGGACAAGAAGCAGTCCCTGGAGAACTTCCTATCCAGGTATGTCACCTTTAGGCTCCCTGAGGAGGCAGGAGGGATATGTTCTGGGTGAGCCAATGGAAACACCCAGGAAACACGGAGCCACATGTGTCTGCAGAGAGCAGTCTTTTCCTGAAGAGGGTTGGTCTCAGTTTCACAGCACACTGGCAACCAGGCTTCATCTCATCCTGTAGGAAGTGGCTCTCGGCAGCAGGCTGGTGGGGTTAAGTTCTAGGTTTGACTTGATTTGGTGACCTTGGGTGGATCCTTTCTTTCTCTTCTGATCCTTGTTTTTGGTAAAAAAACAAACAAACAAACAAAAAACAACAACAGAATTTTGACCTTGTGTGAGGGTTGATTTATTCAGTCACTGAATTTGGAGAGCTTTGTATACAGTATCTTTATTTTACTAGTTCCAAACAGGGTTTGGCACACTGTTCTTGATTTTCTGCTTCCTTCCAACTCGCATGGAACAACAAAAGCCCAGTTAGGGCCTCAAAAGGAAAAAAAACCTCTTGACCCTGCTCCCTGATTTTCTGGAGAGTGTGGTTTATTGAAAGCCACTTTATAGTAACCCCAGTGCTAGTAGGAAAGGAGCATACCCAGAAAAAAGTGTCAAATAATCACTCTGCTTTCCTCTCTTCTCCATTCCTCCCACATGTTGGGTCATAATTCTACAGGACCTTAGGAGAAGCAAAACTGGGGATGGTCCAACAGCAACAGATAAATTCACAGAGGCCTCAGTGTAAACACCACCCAGACTATGCTATGAAGCTAAGGGGCTTCCCAAATGTAGCAAGCATTTGCTTGGAGGCTCATTGGTAAATGTGTATCACTGTAAGCAGAACTTCCTTACTCGAGTCCATAAAAGCACATTCTTGGTATGTGAGTCAGAGTCAAGAATTGTATGTTACTAAGCAGATAGTTTTAATTCTTAATCAGGAGGCTTGCATCTCTTAGCAGAAAGCATTGTGATATGTAAAGCACATGAGATTTATCATTGGTTCCAGTTTTGGATATGTGACTTCTTAGCTGTGTTAACCCTGAGGTTTTCAATTAACCTATCTTAAAAATCTCACCTATCAAATGAAAATAGTGATAGCAAGTAGCCCTACATCCACACCGGGGTTGCTGTGATCAGTGTGTGTGTGTGTGCTTATCTCTGTTGCTAAGCACTTCACCTTCTTTCCCTGGTTTAATCCTCACACCAATCACATGATCTAAATACTGTAACTATTGTCATATCACAGACCAGACAACTGAGGTTTTTTGGAGATTAAGTAACTTTCTCATACCAGTTCTAGGACTCAATGGTTGCTAGACAATCTAACTCCCAAAGTCCACCTTCTTATCTTGTGCTCTTTTGAAAATTTAATAGGAATTAGTTTAGTCCCAACCCAGAGGACTGAAGTTTGAAGTGAAGGTAAATTCTCCAGTGCAGTCCAAATGGGAACGAAAGGCGCATGCTTGCTAAGGACTGAAAGCGGAACTAGCCTTGAGGCCACCATCCTAGCCAATAAAGGGCTCCAGGACTCCACCCGGCAGATGCCTCTTTGATCTGCCTAGGGGGACAGTGAAACACCAACTTCTGATCCTCCAAATGGCATTGACTGAAGATATTGATGATAAGAGCTTTTTGTATTTTTGTAGTCCTTGAAGTGTGTTTTTCTTTCTTATAAGGCAGAAAAGAGTATTTATAAGTTTACTTTTGATTTTAATAATTAGTGTTAACTATATTAAAGTTATAAATTAAAAACCATAGTTTTAAACTTTTAAGTTCAGCTTATAAATACCATTATTCTATTTATAATCTAGCAAAGTTTAGCTGTCATTTTTTAAGGTTTATTTATTTACTTTATATTTATTTATTTCCCCCCTCCCCCAGATGGTTCTCTCATCTGTCTGCTCATTGTTTTTGCCTGCCTTCTCCATGAGGCACCAGGAAACGAACCTGGGACCTCCCACATGGGAGGAGAGTGCCCAAAGGCCTGAGCCACATCTACTCCCCACAGGCTGCAACGTTGACTGGCTTGTGGCATCTGCT
>PVKH010027528.1:0-12993 GCA_004027955.1 Chaetophractus vellerosus | reverse complement strand
TATTTTCCAAACCTAAAAACTCCTGGAATTATAGTAGGTTTAAAGGCTCTGGGAAATTGAGTCCCTTAGCAGGTAAATGTTTCTTGGAATTCATGGATTCTGCAAACTTGTAAGCTACTGAAATAGTGAAAATCACATTTTGATGAAACACAATGTTTGGCCCCACTCTACATATGGCAAGTCTTCAGTCTCTTTACAAAATAGAAGTGACCTTCCCAAGGCTAGCGATTGGATTATTAGAGGATTTCTGTGTTTAATATTTATCAAGTATTTAATCTCCTTTAGGTAAAAATTTTTGGTATAAATACTCAGATTTTATTTTTACATTGCCAACTTTTTTAAAAAACAATACTATTTGTAGCCTTGCACGTTTTAAACCTCTTACAATTTTCATATACATTATCTACTTTTATCCTCATAACACAGCCTGTTGTGAGATCTTAATCAATTAATCAGTAATCCTGAACTCTCAAATTTCATTGGGTTCAAAAACTGCCCGCCTGAATTCTCTTATCCTGCATAATATTCGTTTCTTGAGTAAATGTCAAGGGCCAGAGAAAAACAAACTCACATTCTGCCATTTGGTATGAAGCAGGGAATCTAAACCAACATCATTAGCGTAGTCAGTATTTGTGGTAAGCACTGCAAATACTGAGCATGTCTTTTAAAGTTAGAAAGAAAGAGCTTTTGCTTGCCTTATGGCCTTCTTTTAACCATTTTAAGCTTCCTTAGACTTTATTGAAGTACATCACTTCTGCAGGGAAGAAAATTTAAATTCACATTTTGTTATATTAATTTGGTATATATTTCTCTAAGATATGTATTAAATGGACATGCCCATAAATACTTGTACTTTTACAATAGGTATTTGCTGTTTCAGAAGAAATAGCAGCTGTTATAAGTTACAAAAGTTATGGGATTGGTATTTCTTATTTTTCCATGTGAAATTGATCTGTAATGAGTAGCCAGCATCTCTGATCGCAAGTGTGCTTTCTTAGTTATAATTTTAAAGCAACTTATATTAGAAAAATTCGAATGCTTCTTGACGATGTCTAATGTTGCTCTGCTTCGTACACACACAACTTTTCCTAATTCCTTTTCTTAGTTTTATTTCCAACAGTGAAACAAAGCAGAGATAGTGTTAAAAAAAAATTCCTTCCTGCCTGGTTGTATTTTATCTGAAGATTATCTAATAACTGTTACTTTATACAATGCTATGTGTCTGTGAAAAACTGTGGAATTAGCGATGAGGGTCGTGGGAATACAGAATGAATGTATTAGGACTCAAACAGTAAAATCAATCCCTAATTCTTAGCATACTAATGGCCATCTGTGGTGTGGCTTAAGAGGTGCACCTGGGATTGGAAAGCAATTTCAAAAAGGAAGAAAGGTGTAAGAAAACGGGTCTATTGTGTGCCTTAGTAGAAAGGGCTTATTTTGTCTTTTAAGAAAAAGTGCACGTTTTAAAACATGTCCTGTTATGTAGAAGAAAGGAATACCCTAAAAGAGTTTAAAATTCTTTTAAAAATGAGTAGAGAAGAAGCACGACAACTTCCTTTAAAAATGTTTTACATGTTCTTTAAAATAGCAGACAAGGAAAAAGGAGCCAATGCCCAAAAGCTTTGCACTCAAAAAAGATAAAACCAGAACAAAATGAAGCCAAGCAGGATTCTAAGGAAATCAGATTCCATACCTAAGAGAAATTTAACACACTTGCTGTATTAGTTTTCTATGGCTGCTGTAACAAATTACCACAAACTTAAGGCCTGAAATAACCCAAATTAATTCTCTTACAGTCCTGTAGTTCAGAAATGTGCAACGGTTCTCAGCCTAGAATCAAGATGTTGGCAGGGCCGCGTTCTTTTCTGGAGGCTCTAGAGAAGAATCTGTCTCCTCGTCTTTTCCAGCTTCTAGAGGCCTCCTGCATGCCTTGGTCATGGCCCTTCCTTCAAAGCCAGCAATGGCCAGCCAGGTCTTCTTCACATTTTATCACACTTGCTCTACTCTTCTGCCTTCCACTTGCACTTGATAGGAGCCTGGTGATAATTCAGGATCATTTCCCCCCTTTGAGGTCACCTGCTCTACAACCCCAACCCCATCGGCTACGTTAATCCCCCTTGGCGTGTAACATCAAGTATCCACGGGTTCCAGGGATAAGGATGTGGACTCATTTGGAACGGCCATTATTCTGCCTATCACGTTACTTTCTCCTTTTTTGCCCTCCTTTTTATTTAATTTCAAGTGTTTTTGGGGAAATCTGACGTATTTGCTGTGTGTGGCTGCCTCGGCTATTTCAGATCACTGAAAATGGGAGCTCTTGGAAGGAAGAACTCCTTCAGTGCAAGGTGAACCATTTGGAAAATGTGAATGGGCCAATGCATGTTTGGGCGTTAAATTGATATATTTTCTAATTATTTATAAAGATAAGTGTGTTTTTATACATATAATTATATATACACATATATACACATAAACTTTTAAAAAGAAATTCAAAAGTTAATTATGTGTGGACATAAGCCAAAAATCCCAGAAGACACTTTGCCTTTTATGGTGATACTATTACATCTAAAAATCAGATACCATTGAAAAACTTTTATAGTGTTTTTACTACATATCATATCTCTTAATAACAAATTAGTGACCAATTACCTCAAAGTACAAGTACACTATTTAATAAACATTACTTTAGAAAACATTCGTGTGGAGAAGAAAGCAGACATTTTCTCAAATGTCAAAAAGGATGTGAAATTTATAGCCAAAATGTGGAGTTCACATAAAGCTATCCTGGAAAAAAAATAGAAACTAGCTCTTTTTTAGGCAAAAAAAATTCCAGATAGCCTGGGGATTCTGTAAGCCATGCTTTCCCATTCTACTAGCCCCATAAAAAAGCTCTGCCACCTAGTTAATAATTGAAAAACCTAATTTCTGATAAATAGTTATTGCACAGGAGATGTATCATAGAAATACAAATCGTTTACAGAACCTGAAAATATTCTATAGAAACTATGATTTGGGGTGCGAATCAAATGAAAAAACAAGAAGGAAGAGAAAAGCAGCAAAACTTATTATGTAGGTCTACTATGTATCAGATGGATGCATATTACTTTCATTATTTAATTTTATTATTACTTTATTTTATATTTAAGTGAATAAAATATTTAGAATATCTATAATATAAATAAAATAAATTATTTTCTTTTATTTTTAAACCACAAAATAGGTAGGTAGTATTTAAAAACATGTTAACTGAGGCTCAGAGAAGGTGTATGATTTCTCCAAGGTAAAACAACTAGTATGGGTGGAACTAAAATTTAAACTCAGGTTTGTCTGACTTCAAAGCCCAGGTTCTACTCCATGCTGCTTTCCTGAATCAGAAGAAAATGGACTGTATGGATTTCTAATCTCTTTGATCATCAGATATACTTGTAATGAGAGTATATAGTGCTAACTGATATAAATTCAAGTATATATTCAAATTAAATATTCTCTTTAAGACATCCACCTTAAAAGCTAATGACTATATCCTAAGCCTACTAATTTTAGGTAATGTATTTTAAAGGGGATATATCCCATGTTTAAATTCCCATTTCCAAGAGTTATCTCTTAATTGTGAATTCGTATAAATAAGGATTCTGCTGTCATTGGGACAGTTAGAACTTTATGGAGTGCTGCTTCTGCTGCTTTCTCCACCTGATTTTCTTAGTAAGTCCTTTATGCTGAAGAAATAAAACAAAGTAAATCTCCCATCTGGAGCATAGCCTATCATGGTTACAAGGACATCCTAAAGTTGATAGTGTGCTTACCACCTGACATGTCCTTTCCAAAAGTTATTTCAAGTGCTATTAGTTTAGTCATTTAGATTGTTTAAAAGTGGGTCATATCCACTTCAGTGTACATCTATGCCTGAGAGCCAGGTAAGTCCAATATCTATTGAATGTAGGATAGTTTTCATAATTGATGTGTTATATGATCACCATCATAATTTTCCAGTACTAACTTTTTCTTTGCAATATTGGTTGTTCCAATATTGGGTCAATATCAAAAGTATTCTTTTTGAAAAGTATGATCATTAAATAACATCAATTTTTAACTTGAAAAACTTAAAGAATCCTTTTAACATAACAAGTTGAATTTTCTCCAAGTAGAAAGAAATTAGACAAGGTAGGTAGTTCCTGAAATAATTATTGACAGTAATAAAATCTACCAATCAACAAAGGCTCTCTTTTATGGCAGTTCCTCCTTGACAGGGCCATGTTCTTGGATCAGACTTAAATTAAGAATGAATTTTAGGAGCAAGAAATATGCATTAAAAAGAGAGATCATCTCTCTTTCCATTGTATTTGTTAGGTTTGAAAAAAAATGGGAATTAGTAACCTGCAATTAACCTGCCGTATTCTCGCACTTCTCATTAGCCAGAGCACTTTCCATTATATATAATGGATAAAAGGGAGCAGCAAGGCAATATTTCTTCGTTAGTGCTGGTTGACTTGGTTTTGGTTTTCATTTCCTACTGAAAAAAAAATCCTTAACTGGTGATAATGAAATGACAGCAGTCCTGAACTGTCGCTTGTCATAGGTTTTGAATAGCAAATAACTACAATCATCTTTAGGATTGTTGTCCCTATTATTGGAACATGGCACTGGCTGGATTGAGGAGGCTGGATTCAGAGAAATGAGGTCACACATATTTTGTAATCCATTTATATTCATGGATATAAAATATACATTGCCTTGGATATAATAGAACAAAAGGGGAAATGAAGTATTTCTTTCCCAAAATACCATGTCCAATGTGTCACACAGTGATGACTGACAGCTGCCCAGGGGGCTTAGCCTCAGGGAAGGTTAATAAATGGTCAAAAGAAAATAGCTCATTAGGAGCTAGAAAGCAATGACTTTTTATATCCTACAGCTAAATTTGTGACAAATATGATTACCGGCCTTACCTTTTCCAGTGGTCGCCTTTTTTCACTGTGGTACAGGAGTATACACTACTGCAAGCCAGCGTGTCACACAGATGGTTCCAGCATAGGAATGCCACCGGTAAATAGCTTGGTTGCTCAGAAAGGGACTGATTTCAAAAACACTATTTCACTCGCTGTCATTCCCTTCTCATTCTTGAAGGTCAGGTTATTGAAAACCCCTGTGGGAGTAAAATTGTAAGTGGAGAAACTAACACTGTAGTAAAAATGAGGCTGACGGTCACAGGACAAAACCCATACAACCCCGTACGCTTGTCACTCACTAAATGTATGTGTATATGTGAAAATGATGCACAATATTTTGCTCATTTTTAAATTTGAAATAAAGGGCACTACACTATTAGTTGATATTTGCCTTTCCTGGCTCTTTGGCAGTTTCTTGGGATCTCTTTTCCTTGTAATTTCAATGTTTTAAATTTTGCTTTGCTTTGCTGCCCTGAATACCCATGCTGAAACATTTTCTGAATCTGACTGTCCATCTAAAAGTCCAACTCACTTACAATTTGATAATGCCTTATCGGTAAAGGAACATGTATTTTAATATGTAAATGTTTAGGAAAAACTTCACTAAAAGACAAAAAAAATGTCCCCAAAAGAACCTCTGATTTGGACTAGGGATTTCCAAACTATGGCCTATTGGCTGTTTCTGTACAGCCCACAAGCTTAAGAATGTTTTTCTACATTTTCCCAAGTTGAAAAATATCAAAAGAGAGATAATATTCTGTGACATGTAAAAATTATATGAAATTCAGATTGCAGTGTCCATAAAGAAGGTTTTATTGTCACAACCACACTCATTCATTTACATGTAGTCTGTGGCTGCTTTTGTGCTACAAGGACAGCAGACTTGAGTAGTTGTGGCAGAGATCATATAGCCTACAAAACCTAAACTATTTCCTATCTGTCCCTTTACAAAAAAGTTTGCCAACCCCTGATTTAGACTATAACATCCCAGGACACTGTTAAATATTTTCAGCTCCAACCATGATCATCCATCCATGCCGTCTACTTCCTCCTTATCCATATAACGTGATTCTAAGGCAGGATTTTACTTTGCCTTACCATCTTGTATCTTCCCTCAACTCAATTTAGCTAACTTTTCTCCTTGGGGTTTGTGTTGTTTTTATTTTGTTATTTTGTTTTGTGTTGTTTTAACTCTCTCCAATTGGAATGACTTCTATGGCACATTAAATTCATGTATTCCTGGCCCCGACAGCCTAGTTCTACCAAAGAAGATTATATTTGTTTTATCTTCCTTAATTACTATGGCATGAGACTTCTTCACCAAATGCCAGAAATTAGCCCCCATCAGATTCTCCCACCATTTTTTCTGGCCACCACCCTCAAGTAGTCCCTGGTCAGTCCCTTGGGTATTCTGCTCCAGCACGGAGATCCCCACTCTGCCATCAGATGCACCCCCACTGCTGACACTGCCAACACCCTCTGCTTCTGAGATGCTGATACTCTTCTCCTGGCTGCTCCTTCCAAAACATGGACAGACCTAATTCCCCACAGTACCTATGAGACCAAGTCTTTAATAAAGCCATAGGAATGACGGAAGAAAGTACAACACAGTGTAATGGACAACTGCCACTAGAATGGCTACTTTAAAGCCGAAAGCTCCAAACCCATTTCCAGGAAATCATCAACCACCTCCCGGCCTTGGGTCTGGGACCTGACTGGAGGAAGTCGTTCTCCTCAATCCAAGGCCCACCGCATTTCCACTCCATGCCTGGGGAGATTAGCCTTCTCCCCAAACATCCGTTCTCCCAAAGAGAAACCACATCCTCAAAGACAAAGGATTCATTTGGCACCATGAACCAGACAACAAAGTCCAAGTCTGTTAATAAGCTTTGCCCAAAATCTGAGTTGTCTTCCACTCTCTGTCACAATCTTTTCTCTAAGAAGTAACAAGAAAACCAGGCATGCTCTTCTAGCCGAGTCCCATCTTTATAATGATCCTATCTAAATAAAATGATAAGTTTGAGGCATAAAGAAGTCTAGAGCATATTTAGAGAGAGCAAGCGTGTGTTTGTGTGTGTGTGTGTGTGTGTGTGCATGCAATCGTGAGACTGGTGGTGGTTTCTCACCATCTTAACTATAGGTGTTTCAACCTGCTAGTACACCCAATCTCCATTACTCCTACCAGACTCCTACCAACTAAGTGTGACACACCTTTGTGGAGTTGCCTCACTGCTGTGCAACACTTCCTAAGAGCAGTGGGTAGGTATTTGCTTTATATATCTTCATAACCAACCATGTCTACCCTGATGGTTCCTCCAAAATTAAAAGACAGCCTATCCAAAATGGGGAGAAATCCCTGAAACTCTTCAAAAGGTACTTTTTCTATCTGAAATAAATAAAACTTGAGTCCCTTGCACATAATTGTAATTAAAAGTATTACTATTTACACATGGCATACAAGAACGCCATATTTTTTTTATATTAGAATTTCAAAAAATAGAACTCCTTGTTATAGAGGAATAATTCTGTTTGAGTTTCTTTTTCAAAACACTGAGATGAGATCAATTAACATTTACCACAGAATTATCTACCCATCCTTTTAAAGCCCATGTAAATTTTCCCTTTGAACCAATTGTAAATACTTCCAGAGTTTTTAGATTCTTATGGACTTGAACACTTTGGCAGTGAGGTTTCTGTTCAAGACATAATTATATCCTTGCAGTTTTGGGTGTAGGTCACTCGGGACCTGTCTATCCAAAGCAAGCACAAGCGAAAGACTTGGGTCCGCCTCATTTTACAAAAGGTGCTGCTTTCCTGGTCTGTCCACTCGGGGCATAGCATCTTATTTGTCAGTTTGCTCCATCCAATTTAGGTGTCTTTAGCAATACATAAAGAGATTCCTTTAATGTGGGCCTTTCTAAAGACAGCAAAAGATTAGATTAGATGAGAATGACTGAACCCATAGTGTGGGATAAATTTTGTATAATTTACTAACAATATTTATATATACATATAGGTCCACACATATATAAAAGCAAGACGTAATATGAATCAAGTAAGATGTAATATCAATCTAGCTTACTTCTGATACCCCCTCACTATCCTTTATTCTAATGAGGCTAAGGGTCTCCTGCTATGGTATCTGGACTCCCTCTTTATTCACTGGCTCTGCACTGGACACTGCTTTTCTTCTGCGAGGCTGTCCAGGCCAGTCTGCACTAGGCCAGTCCCTCCTAGCATGAGGATTGATGTAACAGTGGTAGATAATTTTCAGAGTTTGTCTGCAGTTACTTAGAGTTCATAGCTGAGGCAGAAGATCTTTATCAATGTTTATATTGGAAGCAGATGTGGCTCAAGTGGTTGGGAACCTGTCTCCCATATGGGAGGTCCTGGGTTCGGTTCCCAATTCCTCCTAAAGAAGACAAGCAGGCAAAAAGCGGACACAGCAAGCAGAAACAATGAGCAGACACAACAAGCAGCAACAACAAGCAGACACAGAGAGCAGACAGATGAGGGGAGCCATCTCAGGGGAGGGGGAATAAAGCTCTATCTTTGTTCCTTGTAGCTGCTATAGTGTTTAATGCAGTGCTAATCTGGGGAGGTTCATCCTTCAGTGATCTCTACAAAATTCCTGCTCCGTCTTGGGAATGCCTGGGAGTGGCTTCTTTCTCTCTTTTATGGGAAGGATTATATAGACTATCCTAGATTGTGGTAAGAAGTGAACTGTCACATTGAATACAGTGTGAAAACACTCTCTTGTGCTACTTCTACCTCCCTGCCTTCCATCACAGGATCTCCTTGTAGGTCTTTGAACAAGTGAAGCTGTTTCATACTTCCATCCTTGTGTATGTGCTCTTGTCTGTCTGGAACACTTCCTCTACCCCATTCCTGTCCATCTTGTCAACATCTTCTTCATCCTTTAAAAGCCAACTCAAACATCACCCATCTAAGATGTCTTCCTCCCCCTCCTTCCTAGTTGATACTATTCATTCATTTAACAAAATTTTATTAGTCATATACCATGTGCCAGTCACTGTCCTTAAATTTATTCTCACTTTTAATAATATCAGGAGCCAAAGGAGCAGATATCATCCATTGATAGAATATGTTTGTTTAATATAATAAAGTTCTGGAAAACAATTCTAATTTGCAAATTTTTGAAAAAGAAGTTTTTAACAGCACATTGACATGTGACACCCATCCCAAAATAGAGTAGGGCCCCAAGATCTTCAGTGGGCCAATCATGAGGTGTGAAATCAGCTCACCTCAAGGTCTATTCCAGCAGAGCCTGTTCACACATCAAAATGAATGCATAGATATATACAGAGCAGTTTGTTTTATCCTTATTTTCCTATCAAATGCGTAAAAGATCAAGACAGCACTACCAAAATCTAAAGCAATATTTTTATAAAACAACAAATTCCTTTCTAGAGAAAAAGAACTATTGCTACAGATGTATATATGTGTTTAATTTTTATATATAAAATTTTATGGGTTTTGGTTTACATTTCAACATAAAATATCCTCATCTATTATTTTCTTCCATCAGAAAGTCACTTTTCCTCAAGCTACCAGGAGTACTGCTAGTATTATCTGAGATAGATTTCTGGCATTAAATATGGAACACAAATGGATAGCTTTTTAGTTGTTGATTCTGTTGAAAAACTAAACTTTTCAGATCTGATTTTTCCTTCAAAGAAAAGTTTTCTCATGTCTTATTGGATTTGTGATTAGCTGTTCTAATTTTTTATTATTATTATTATTATTATTATTATTATTATTATTATTATTTTGAGGCACCCGGGGCCAGGGATTGAACCCAGGACCTCATATGTGGGAAGCTGGCACTCAACTACTGAGCCATATTGGCTTCCCTGGGTTGGTTTCATCATTTGTTTTGCTTGTGGATTGTTTTGTCGTTTTTTCAGGAGGCACCAGGAACTGAATCTGGGACCTCCCATGTGGCAGTGGGCACTCAACTGCTTGAGTCACATCCACACCCTAATTTATTATTAAAACACATACAATGTGTGTGCATGCATGTGTGTGTGAGTGAGACAGAGAGAGAGAGAGAGAGAGAGAGAAGAGCATATCAACATGCTAAAAGCCTTAAGCCCTGAACTTTACTGGTGAGAAAAGGTAATTTGCATACAGTTTCTCTATGGGTAAAATAAGTTTAGTGTATCTCAAATGTCTTTTTGAAGGTATAGATTTACCCTACTCACAATTCTTTTTATAACACAAAAGCTATTTCAGGGTGTAACTGTCCCCAAAAGATTAGGAATCAGGCAAAAATGATTGGGAATATGTGTGTATGAAGGCACAGAATTGATCATTTATGGAGGGAAGATATCAGAGAGGTCAATGGGTAAAATCTTGGGACTCATTTCATTAAGAAGAATTGGTAGTTATATTAGCTAGGCTGGGTAAAGGCTAAACTGATATAATAGAAAATACAGAATACAAGTTTATTTCTCTTTCTTAACACAGTGAGGCAGCTGTAGTCCATGAAGTCATTCAGGGATCTGAGTTCCTTCCAATGTGGAGCCCTCAGAATTGACATGGTGAAAGCTGAGTCACCTCTACATCTCTTTTCCAGTCTATGGTTTTCAGAAAAGTGGGAAAAGGAAGTCTGGAGCAAGTAATTTCCTTCTATGCAAGTTATGTAGAAGTTATACTTGGTACATCCGTTCACATTTCACTGGAGAGAGCTTAGTCACCATATCTAGCTGCAAATGAGTCTGTGAAATATGGTCTCTAACTGGGCAGTCAAGTGCCCAGATAAACGCCATTACAATGGAATAAGGGAGAACAATGCTGAGAGAAAACTAGCAGAGTGCCACCTACAGGTGAAGTGTTAGAACTGGCCACAAAGTTTCCCCTATTTTAGACTGCCTCAAGTTTCCTCAGACGTGCCAAGCACAGTCAACAGCCAGTCTCCTAGCTTTCCTTCCTGAGGACAGAGGCATCGCTCACTTTAAGGAAGCAGCCTTTAAGCACTTTTTGCTTACCTGGTTGCTTATTTTAAACCAAATATCTTCATCCCAGAAATCCCAATCCCTTTCAAGTTTTGACTTACCATCATTGTTGATAAAGGATGCCCTATCACCTCTGGTGACAGCTTCAGGGTATGTATTTCTTTCTTTAAAATCAAATGTCCTAAATTAACTTTAAAAATTTAAAAAAAAAATTTTTTTAACTTTTTCCATAAGTGTACGGATACTTCTTCAGGATAAATGGAGAGAGTCTGGCTATCACCAATTCAGGAGTCCCTACCTCATTTGCTTATTTGAGCACTTTATTGGTTCCCCAATATTGCTACCTGCCTGGTTTTTTAAAACACTGTGGTTCTAAATCTTGAAGGAAGAAATTATGTATTGTGTCTATGTTATCCTTCAGCCCAGAGATCTGCACATATTGTCATTTACTATCTTTGGGATTCGATTGATCCCAAGTTCTAACAAATAACAAGTTATTTACTTAACATTTGTGAAATGTGAAGTCTTCCCTTAATAAGCAGGGGCTGTTTGTTGCTTTTGCCAAATTGAGAATGTCTGCAGGAGATCGAAGAATTCCTTTGATGCCCCTGCCTTCCTGGATGATCCCCAGCAGCCACTAGGACTCAGAGTATGTCAGAAAAGACCAAAAGACTAAATAGGAAATTGCTTGCTATTAGTTCATCCCATCGGGATCAGATTAAATGCTTTTATGGGTATTCAAACTTAAATTTTCATACCATACTGTTCTGAAATACCCTCATTTTCAAATTAGATTGACCTTGGTCAGCTGAAGGCTACCCTTATTCTCATTAGGAAAAGCTCTGACTTAGATCCAGTATGCCAAAAATGTCAAGTAGAAATGAGGAAAACCATTTTGCTTTTTTTCTCTGAAAACTTTCTACAGGACTGGCATTTGGCACTTTAGCTTAGGTGTGACTTGGGATGTATTTTAGGGAAACAACCACACTCCAAGCAGAATTAATATGAGACACTCAGGGCTACTTACCAGGAATAGAATACATACTGCAAACAGTCAGTCTGAGAGAGGGCATGTAATAACTTAAGAGGATCTTGTGATAGATTTGGATGGTGGCCTTTTTCTCCCTCTCAGTAGCTTTCCCATAGTATTAAAGACTTTCTGAGATATCTAGATAAATATGATATAAAATTGAAAATTAGAATAATATCCACATGTGGATTTCCCCTTATAAAATCGCTTGCAGACTACCCAGTCTTTTAGGCTGACTATATCTCTTGAAATGTCTCAGATAGTGTAACTCAGACCATCAGTTTACATATGGCAGAAGAGTGGATTTCTTTTACTCCAACTGGCTATTTTAAATGATCAGATAAGCCTAATAAACAAGCAATTTCTACTTAATTCGTGCTGGGCACATAAAGTTTCACCAGCCTTGAAGCATCATTTTTCTCCCTTAACGTATTTGTTAAGGCTTTCTGGGAAACTGTAATGTAGACATTTTAATGACTTTATTCAGTACTCCAAACTTTAAAACATTAATAGAAAAGTACCTTCATTGTGTTGTGTTGGTTTTCTTGGCTTTAAAAGATACTGTATTCAAACTTAGCAACTTGGCTCTTTCTATTCTCCAGGCTGACAGTATCAAATCTTACTAGAAGTAAAGAAAATCCACAAAATATTCTTTAGGCCCAAAGAGAACATCTATTATTAATTGATACAGAGTTTTCAGCACCATAAGATGGCCCCCAGTGTGACTCCAATAGATATCAAATTTTGGTGTACAGTAAGTAGCTAAGAAAACATCAGAGGGAAACCTCGCTGGCAAAACTGCGGGCTTGCGATTTCTATTTGTCTCCTTCATCTAGCGTCTTTGTACAGAAAATGCTGTTGTTGGGGTGTCTGAATGTGATTTTGCTCACTGACTTCAAGGGTTTTGCTTAAATGAGCTAACTATTACCATGGAGAAGGCTGCCAAGAGGGAGAAGGCAAGCAGGTAGGTCGGCCTTTGATGATTTCGTTTGGATATAAACATCACAAAGCCTTCGCAGTCAGGAGCCAGGCCTTACGT
>PVKH010027527.1:0-12979 GCA_004027955.1 Chaetophractus vellerosus | reverse complement strand
GTCTATCTTCTCTGGGCAAGCTGTGTTACTCAGCCTGGAACTTTTAATAGGCCGGGACTTCCCTTTGCCAGCCCTTGCATCTGCACCCCGGTAAGCAGTTTCTCTGGTCTCCTTCAGCGGCCGTTTCCTGCCAGGTGTTTTGTTTTGTTTTTTCCTTGTAAACTACTTGCGGATTCAGGCAACCAAACCCACAGAAACCCTCTCCACCCCCGTCAGACCCTCCCACTCTCGGGGCCCACCACTCCCCTCACAGGTCCGCTGCTGAGGCCACGAACCTCCCCGTCCCCTCTCCCGGGGATGGAACCCCACCCCCTGTGTTACCTGCTGGGACAAAAAGAACCCACTATTCTATGCTGCATGGCTCAACTCACACTCCAGCCGCCTCCAGACCAATGGAGCCAATATTCCTGTGCCCCAAGCTCCCTGCAAAGACTGCACTCCTCTGCTCTTGCTCCCAATCAGCCACCCCCTACCTGAGAGCTGGTGAGTGCAAACCTAAACTATTGCCACCATCTTCCCTCTCCTGTCTGCCTATTTTTTAAATGGGTTGTTAGACTTTTTTATTTTCAAGGTGTAGGAGTTCTTTATATATGCAGGATATTAAGCTCCTATCAGATGTATGGTTGACAAATAATTTCTCCCATTGTGTAGGCTGCCATTTTATTTTCATGATAATGTCCTTTGAGGTGCAAAACTTTTTAATTTTGAGGAGATCATGTTTATCTATTTTTTCTTTTGCTGCTCATGCTTTGGGTGTGAAGTCCATGAAGCCATTTCATATTACAAGGTCCTGTAGATGCTTCCCTACATTATCCTCCAAGTATTTTATGGCCTTGGCTCTTATATTTAGATCTTTGATCTTGAGTTGATTTTCATATAGGGTGTGAGATGGTGTTCCTCTCTCTCTTTTTTGCATATGTATATCCAGTTCTCCAAAGCACCACTTGTTGAAGAAGCCATTCTCTCCCAACTGAGTGGGCTTGGTGGCCTTGTCAAATATCAGGTGAGTGTATATGTGAGGATTTATATCAGAACTCTCAATTCAGTTCCACTGGTCAATGTGTCTATCCTTTGCCAATACCATGCAGTTTTCACCATGGTAGCTTTGTAGTATGTTTTGAAGTCAGATAGTGTGATACCTCCAACTTCATTTTTCTTTTTCAATATGTCTTTGGTTATTTGGGCCCTCTTACCTTTCCAAATAAATTTTGTAGTTAGTTTTTCTAATTCCTTAAAAATACAGTGTGGTTTTTATTGGGATTGTAGTAAATCTGTAGATTAGTTTGGGTATGATAGACATCTTGATGATGTTTCATCTTCCTATCCATGAACAGGGAATATTCTTCCATTTATTTAAGTCTTCTTTCATTTCCTTTAACAATGTTATGTATTTTTCCACATATAAGTCCTTTACATCTTCAGTTAAATTTATTCCTAGGTTTTGATTCTTTTTGTTACTATTGTAAATGGTATTTTTTCCTTGATTTCCTCCTCAGATTGCTCATGGTTGATGTACAGAAATGCTACTGATTTTTCAGCATTGATCTTATAGCCTGTGACATCACTAAACTCCTTTATTAGTTTTAGAAGTTTTGTTCTAGATATCTCAGGGCTTTCTAGATCATGTTGTCTGCAAATAATGAAATTTTTACTTCTTTTCCAATTTTGATGGCTTTTATATCTTTTTCTTGCATCAGCGCTCTAACAAGTACTTCTAAGACAATGTTAAATAAGAGCGGTGATAGTGAGCATCCTTACCTTGTTCCCAAAATCAGAGGGAATACTTTTAGGATTTTGCCATTGAAGATTATGTTAGATTTGGGTTTTTCATATATACCTTTTATCATGCTCAGAAAGTTTCCTTCTATTCCTATCCTTTGCACTGTTTTTATCAGGAAAGGGTGCTGTATTTTGTTGAATGCTTTTTCTGCATCTATAGAGATGATCCTGTGATTTTTTCTTTCAATATGTTTATGTAGTGCATTTAATTGATTGATTTTCCTATGTTAAACCATCCTTGCATACACAGGATGAAACCCACTTGGTTATGGTGTATAATGCTTTTGATATGTTGTTGAATGTGATTAGCAAGTATTTTGTTGAGGATTTTAGCATCTAGGTTCATTAGAGAAATTGGTCTGTAATTTTCCTTTCTTGTGGTATCTTTGTTTGGCTTTGGTATTAGGGTAATGTGAGCATCTGTATTAGTCAGGGTTATCTCAGGAAACTGTATCAACAGGAGATATCTGTCAATAATGTAAGATTTTATGAGAGTCTCTCACATGACTGTGGGGATGCATGAGTCCAGGTTCCACAGGCAGGCTGCAAGCCAGGGGCTCCAATGAAAGACCAATGACTGTACCTTGATGAGTTTCTGGGAGAAGTTGGCTGTCCAAAGATGAGCTGGAAAATTCTCTCTGGATGTTGAAATCACTTCCCCTTTTAAGGCACTCAACTGATTGGATAAAAGCATCATCCATTCTTGATCCAATTTCCTTGATTGATGCAGATGTAATCAGACATCCATGCAGTAAAGTCACTGGTGATTGAAGTCCATAAATGTTCTTGTATTACAATTAGCCCAGGGCTTGCTGGACCTAATAACTGGACACAATTACCTGGCCAGGTTGACACATTAGCCTAACCATCACATTCCACCCCTTGTCAATTCAGCAACCATTCACATTACCCTAAACCATACTTAGTCTCTAAGTAAAAACAATAACATACAAGCATACATATATATTTCCACCTAACAATGTTTAACTCTCCTTCATACAACCGGAAATGCATTAATTCCCCACAGAATAGGGTGCAAGTCCTTGAGTAATATTCACTCTTAAACTTGACATCCTTAAATATTATGACATGAAATTAATACAACATTTCATATGATAGGGGAAAAGGTTGGGGAAGAAAACAAGAAATTCATTTTGTTTACATATACAATCATACTCACAACAAAACAAGGAAGGAGAGTTCATGACTATTACAGTCCTCATTTCTGTAACTGGTCACATGTTCAAAGTTCATATTTACCACTACCTTCTTCCACTACCTATTTCATGTTCCTGTTACCTTCAGCAAGAAATTCAGCTGTCCATGGTTCTTTGCCTGGTGGGGTGCCCCAAACTTTCATTCCCAAAGATTCTGGGATGGTGATGTCCACCACACTTCCAATTCAGAGTGGGCTTATATCCAAAGGAAAAGATGGATGGGACTATTCTTCCTGCAGCTGCAGACTTTCTCCATTCTCTGGGATAGCCAACATCATCTCCCCACCAATTGTCCTGGATGAGTACAATGAGCTGTAGAGTATATTTTGAAACTCTGCCAAGGTTCAGGGCCCAACTGGCACATGGACAGCCAAAAGATTCAAGTCTCTAGATGTACACCTACAAATTCCAGTGCCAAATATACGTTTGAATAGAAGGGAGAGATCAGGCATGTGCAAGGAAGACATAACTGAGTCATATTCTGTCACTCTCAGGAGCACAAACTCCAAAATAGGGTCCAATGGCAATGCACCAAACTCCAGAGCTATCTGCCCTGACTATAGGACCTGGGTGCCTCCCAAACCCCACTATTTGGGGATGTATTAGTCAGGCTTCTCTCAGGAAACAGAACCAACAGGAGATATCTGTCAATAATAGATATTATGAGTCTCTCATGTGACCATGGTGATGCGCAAGTCCAGATTCCACAGGCAGGCTGCAAGCCAGGGGCTCTGATGAAAGACCAATGAAAGCCCTCTATGAGTTTCTGGGAGAAGTTGGCTGTCCAAAGACGAGCTGGGAAATTCTCTCTGAATGTTGAAATCACTTCCCCTTTTATAAAAGCATCATTCATTCTTGATCCAATTTTCCTGATTGATGCAGATGTAATCAGCCATCCATGCAGTAAACTCACTGGTAATCAAAGTCCATAAATTCTCTTGTATTACAATTAGACCACTGCTTGCTGGACCTAACACCTGGACACAATTATCTGGCTGAGTTGACACATTAGCCTAACCATCACAGCATCATAGAACGAGTTAGGCAAGGTTTCTTTTATTTCTATTTTTTGGAAGACTTTAAGCAGAATTGGTGTTAGCTCTTTCCAGAATGTTTGGTAGAATTCAGCTGTGAAGCCATCTGGTAGTGGGCTCTTCCTAGTTGGGAGGTTTTTGAAGACTGAGTCTGTCTCTTTACTTGCAATTGGAATGTTGCATTCATCAATTTGTTCTTTCATCAGTGTAAGCTGCTTGTGAGTTTCTAGGAATTTGTCCATTTCCTCTAAATTATTATTCTTGTTGGCATATAAATTTTCAAAGTATCCTCTTATGATATTCTTTATTTCAGTGGGGTCAGTTGTGGTATCCCCTTCCTCATTGCTTCTCTTGTGTATTTGCATCTGCTCTGTCTTTTTCTTTGTTAGTCTGGCTAAGGTTTTGCCAGTTTTGTTGATCTTCTCTAAGAAACAGCTTTTGGTTTTGCTTTTCTTCTCCTAGTGCTGTCTTATTTTCTATTTCATTCAGTTCTGCTCTAATCTTCGTTATTTCATTCTTTCTGCTTCCTTTGGAGTTAGTTTGTTGTTGTTTTTTCAATTTTTCCAGATGTGCAGTTAATACTTCAATTTTAGATTTTTCTTCCTTTTTAATATATGCATTTAGATCTCTGAATTTCAATCTCAGCACTGCTTTGGCTGCATCCCATAGGTTTTGATATGTTGTGTTGTCACTTTCATTTGATTTGAGGTATTTACTGATTTCTTTTGAAATTTCCTCCTTGACCCACTGTTTGTCCAAGTGTGTGTTGTTTAACATACGTATCTTCATGCCTAATCTAATTCTCTGGCCTTTAGTGATTTCCAATTTCATTCCATTGTGGTCAGAGAAATTACTTTGTATAATCTCAATCATTCTGAACTCATTGAGAGTTGTTCTGTGGCCTAGCATGTGGCCTGTCTTGGAGTATGATGCATGTGCACTCAAGAAGAATGTATGTATACTGCTGTATTTGGGTGTAGCATTCTGTATATGTCCTTAGGTCCAGGTCCTCTAATGTATTATTCAGAGTCTTTGTTTCTTTACTGATTCTCTGTCTAGACGTTGTGTCTAACGGTGATAATGGTGTATTAAAGCCCTCCACTATAATTGTAGAGGCATATATTTCTCCACCTAGTTTATCCAGTATTTGCCTCACATATTTTGAGGCACACAGATAATGTGCATAAATGTTTATGATTGTTCTCACTTCTTTTCTTTTTTTCATTTAAAAAAGTTATTGAAGTATATCATGCATACATGAATGTACATAAATAGTAAGTGTATAGAAAAAGCTTTGAACCTTTAGAACAAACGTGCATAACATGCAGGACTCCCGTACATCACCCCACCACCAACACCTTGTATTGTTGTGGAACATTTGTTAGAGATGATGAAAGAGTATTGTCAAAAACATTACTAATAACTGTAGTCTGTATCTTACATTTGGTGTATTTTCCCCAAACCCACCCTATTAAATATATATATATATATTTTTTTAAGGATACAATGATTACATAAATGTTACACAGAAATTTTAGGAGTCCCCATATGCCACACCTCCCACACCTCCCATAACTTCCCACATATATATCCTTCATCAATGTGGTACAATGCCTGTAATAGATATGTACATTTTGGTGCTTTGCTATCAAGCATGGATCACAGTTAAGACTGTAGACCACTCTCTCTCCCATACAGTTCTGCATGATACATGATGAAATAAAATGGCCTATATCCTCCATTGCAACATCACCCAGCACAATTCCCAAGTCCCTAAAAAAGCCCACATATTATAATTAGCCTTCCCTCTCCCTGCCCCCAAAGCATCCAGTGGCTCCTGGCTCCACATAATTTTGCAATTTCTTCCATTGCATGGATCACAAGTGTATAACAGGACACCAACAAGTCCATTCTAGTCCATAGTTCTTCCCCCAAACCTGTGGAGTCTGGGATGGTGATGTCCCCTCCACCACCAAGTGAGGGGGGCTTATATCAAGTGGATATGATGGAAGAGTTGTCCTGCCTAGAGCTGCAGGCTCTCTCCTTTCCCCAGGTTAGCTGTCGACCATCATCATCTCCCCACTAGGTGCCTTGGGTAAATCCATTGAGTTGTAGAGTAAGAGTTGAAGGTCCACAGAGCCTCTGGACACAGTTGACACCTGGACAGCCCATAGGCTCCAGGCTCCAGGCTCTGGAAATACACCTAAAACTCTGGCATCAAATATACATTTGAAGAGAAGAGACCAATGGACCATGTGCAGTGAAGACAATTTTAAAATCTAAGTTTTAAAACTTTGATTTTAAAATTGAATATACTCATGCATTCACTGACCGTTAGGGAAAACCAGTGGTTGGACACTGAATGTAAGTCAAACCAAGTGCAGAGCACACAATGAAACAATAAAATTTTTCACTATTGAAAACTGAAAAAAAATTATATTCACAGATCATTACAGAATAACAGTGTTTTGACATTGAACATAGGTGAAATCAATTGCTTAGCAGCCAATTAATCAAGTTATTTTCTTAGTTTTTAAAACTGGTTACCACAGTGCATTCACAGAACATTACCTAAAAGCAGTGTTTGCCTATTGATTGTAAGAGAAACATGTTCATTGCAGACAATTAAACAAGTAACTAGCTTAGACTTTAAAACTTAATATCCTGGGGCAATCACAGAGTGTTAGTTGAAACCGATGTATTGACTTTGATTGTAAGTGAATTAAAAGCAGTGTTTTGACATTGATTGTAAGTGAAAACAAGTTCATTGCAGTCAATTAAGCAAGTAACTTGCTTACTTTTAAAATCTCAATATCCTATTGCACTCAGAGAGTGTTAGGTAAAACCAGTGTTTTTACATTGTTTTAAAGTGAATGCAAATGCCTAGAAGCATATTACAGAGGTAACTTGTTTTTTTTAACTGAATATCCAGGCACATTCACAGAGATTTGGTGAAACCAGTATTTTCACATTGATTGTAAGTGAAAAGTAGTGTGTATGAACCAAATAAACAGTAACTAACTTAGTTTTTAAAATGAGTATCCTGGTGCACTCACAGAGCATTAGGTAAATCCAGAGTTTCACTTTGACTGTAAGTGAAAACAAGAGAGAAGCAGCCAATTAAACAAGAAACTTGCATAGTTTTCAAAACTGAAGAACAATGTGTATTCATAGAGAATTAGGTAAAACAAGTGTGTTAGCTTTGATTTTAAGGTAAAACACCTCCATAGAAGCCAATTAAACAAGTAACTTCCTTAGGTTTTAAAAGTGAATATCCCGGTGCATTCACAGAGTGTTAGGTCAGATGAAGTTTTTGTCATTGATTGTAAGTGAAAACAAGTTCATTTCAGTCAATTAAGTAAGTAAATTGCTTGGTTTATCAAAGTGAATATCCTGGGGCATTCACAGTGTGTTCATTGAAACCAGTGTTTTGACACTGATTGTAAGTGAAAGTAAGTGTGTAGCAGCCAATGTAACAAGAAACTTGCATTGTTTTCAAAACTGAAGAACAATGTATATTCTTGGAGCATTAGGTGAAAACAGTGTTTTGACATTGATTGTCAGTGAAAAGAAGGGCATAGGCAGCTAATTAAGCAAATATCTTGTTTAGATTTAGAACTAGATCTCCTTTTGCATTCAGTCTGTTAGGTAAACCCAGGGTTTTGACATTGATTGTAAGTGAAAACATGATCATTGCTGGCAATTAAGCATTTAACTTGTTTGGTTCTTAAAACTGAATATCTGGGTGCATTTACAGAGCATAAGGTGAAACCAGTGTTTTGACATTGATTGTAAGTGAAAACTAGTCCATAAGAACCAGTTAAAAATTAACATGCTTAATTTTTAAAACTGAGTATCCTAGTGACTTCAAAGAGAGTTAGGTAAAAGGGTTTTGGTATTCATTTTAAGTGAAACCCAGTGTGTAAGAGCCAATGAAACAAGAAATTGCAGAGTATTCAAAACTGTAGAGCATAGTATATTCACAGTGTGTTAGGTAAAACCAGTGTGCTGTCATTGATTGTAAGTTAAAATAACTGTTTAGCAGCCAATCAAACAGGTAATTTGCTTAGTTTTTAAAACTGAATATCTTGGGGCATTCACAGATGTTAAGGAAATCAGTGTTTTTACAGTGATTGTAAGTGAAATCAAGTATGTAGCAGCAAATTAAACAAGGGACTTTCTTAGATTTAAAAACTGAATATACTCATGCATTCACTGACCATTAAGGAAAAACAGTGTTTTGACCCTGATTGTAAATCACACCAAGTGCAGAGCACCCAATGAAACAATAAACTTGTTCAGTATTGAAAACTGAAAAAAAGTATATTCACAGATCATTAGGGAATAACCGTGTTTTGACATCGAACATAAGTGAAAACAATTCCTTAGCAGCCAATTAAGCAAGTAATTTTCTTAGTTTTTAAAACTAATTACCACAGTGCATTCACAGAGTGTTACCTAAAAGCAGGGTTTGGCTATACATTGTTACTGTAAAGATCTTCATTGCAGACAATTAAACAAAAAACTAGCTGAGTTTTTAAAACTGAATATCCTGGTGCATTCAAAAAGTGCTAGTTAAAACCAATGTATTGACATTGATTGTAAGTGAATTACAAACAGCGTTTTGACATTGATGGTAAGTCAAATAAAGTTCATTGCAGTCAATTAAGCAAGTAACTTGCTTACTTTTTAAATCTCAATATCCTGTAGCACTCAGAGAGTGTTAGGTAAAACCAGTATTTTTATTTTTATTTATTTTTTTAAAGATTTATTTATTTTATTACATATCTCCCCTTCCCCCCGCTGTGGTGACGCGCCGAGACTGGTCACTGTGCAGGCGCGGCTTTCCCCACTTGTGGGCGGTCTCTGCATCCATTCACGGCCGGCGCTTGCTTCACTTTGTGGGTGGCTGGCTGCGCTCCATCCGTGGGCGACCTGCCCTGCCCATGGCGGCTCTTGCCTTGTCCGTGGCAGCTTCTTGCCCTGCCCATGGCAGCTCCGGCCCACCCATGGCAGCTTGCCATTCTCAAGGCAGTCTGCCCGCTAGGAGAGGTCCCCGGGAATCAAACCCAGGGCCTCCCATGTGGTATGCCGGCACCCTATCCACTGGGCTATCAAGCTGGCCCTTAAAACCAGTATTTTTACATTGTTTGTAAGTGAAAACAAGTGCCTAGAAGCCTATTACACAGGAAACTTGTTTTTTTTTTCCAACTGAATACCCAGGTGCATTCACAGAGCTTGGTGAAACCCATATTTTCACATTGATTGTAAGTGAAAACTAGTGTGTATGAGCAAAATAAACAAGTAACTAGCTTAGATTTTAAAATGAGTATCCCGGTGTACTCACACAGCATTAGGTAAATCCGGAGTTTTACTTTGACTGTAAGTGAAATCAAAAGAGTAGCAGCCAAAGAAACAAAACACCTGCATAGTTTTCAAAACTGAGGAACAATGTGTATTCATAGAGAAATAGGTAAAAAAAGTGTGTTGTCTTTGATTTTTTTTTAAAGATTTATTTATTATTTTATTACATATCTCCCCTTCCCCCCGCTGTGGTGACGCGCTGAGACTGGTCACTGCGCAGGCGCGGCTTTCCCCACTTGTGGGCAGTCTCTGCATCCGTTCACGGCCGGTGCTTGCTTCAGTTTGCGGGTGGCTGGCTGCGCTCCATCCGCGGGCAACCTGCCCTGCCCGTGGCGGCTCTTGCCCTGTCTGTGGCAGCTTCTTGCCCTGCCCGTGGCGGCTCTTGCCCTGTCCGTGGCAGCTTCTTGCCCTGCCCACGGTGGCTCCGGCCCACCCATGGCAGCTTGCCATTCTCAAGGCGGTCTGCCCGCTAGGAGAGGTCCCCGGGAATCGAACCCAGGGCCTCCCATGTGGTATGCCAGTGCCCTATCCACTGGGCTATCGAGCTGGCCCCTGTTGTCTTTGATTTTAAGGTGAAACATGTCCATAGAAGCAAATTAAACAAGTAATATCCTGGTGCATTCACAGAGAGTTAGATCAGACCAGGGTTTTGTCATTGATTATAAGTGAAAACAAGTTTATTTCAGTAAATTAAGTAAGTAAATTGCTTGGTTTATCAAAGTGAATATCCTGGGGCATTTACAGTGTGTTCATTGAAACCAGTGCTTTGACATTGATTGTAAGTGAAAGCAAGTGTTTACCATCCAATGTAACAAGAAACTTGCATTGTTTTAAAAACTGAAGAACAATGTATATTCACAGAGCATTAGGGGAAAACAGTGTTTTGAATTTGATTGTTAGTGAAAACAAGGGCTGAGACTACTAATTAAGCAACTATCTTCCTTAGTTTTTAAAACTGGATCTCCTGTTGCACTCACAGTCTTTTAGGTAAAACCAGGGTTTTGACATTGATTGTAAGTGAAAACAAGTGTTTAGCACTGAACTAAACAGGTAACTTGCTTTGCTTTTCAAGGTGAATATCCTAGGTCATTCACAGAGTGTTAGGTAAAAGTAGTGTTTTTACATTGATTGTAAGTGAAAACAAGTGCATAGCCACCAATTATACATATAATTTGTTTAGATTTTAAAGGCAAATATCCAGGTGAATTTACAGACACTTAGTTGAAAGCAGTGTTTTGACATTAATTGTCAGTGAAATCTAGTGTGTAGGAGCCAATTAAACAATAACTTGCTCAGTTTTTAAAACTGAGTAACCTGGTGCACTCAGAGACTGTTACATAAAACCACATTTTGAAATTGATTGTAAATGCAAACAAGTGCAAAGCAGCCAATTAAATAAGGAACTTGCTCAGTATTCAAATCTGAAACAAATGATAAACTTCAATAAAGTTTAAAAAATAAAAAAATACAATGAGATATGATAATAAAAAAAATCTGAAACACAATGTAAATTCAGAGAGCATTAAGTAAAAACAATGTTTGACATTGATTGTATGTTAAAACAAGTGTGTAGCAGCCAATTAAACAAGTAACTTCCTTAATTTTTAAACTGAATATACTGGTGCATTTCACAGACTGTTAGGTAAAACCAGTGTTTTGACACTGATTGTAAGTCAAACTGGGTACAAAGCATCCAATGAAACAATAAACATGCCTAGTTATGAATACCCAAGTCCAGGCATGCTCACAGATCATTAGGTAAAAACTGTTTTGACATTGAATAAAAGTGAAAACAAGTGTTTACCAGCCAATTAAACAAGTGAGTTGTTTAGTTTTTAAAGGTGAATATCCTAGTTTTAGGTAAAACTTGTGTTTTTCTATTGATTGAAAGTGAAAATAAGTGCCTAGCCACCAATTATACATATAATTTGCTTAGTTTTTAAAGGCTAATATCCAGGTACATTCACACACAGTTAGGTAAAAGCAGTGTTTTGACATAGATTGTAAGTGAAATCATGATCATTGCTGGCAATGAAGCATTTAACTTGTTTAGTTCTTAAAATGGAATATCCGGGTGCATTTCCAGAGCATAAAGTGAAACCAGTGTTTTGACATTGATTGTAAGAGAAAATTAGTCCATAGGAGCCAGTTAAAAAAAGTAACTTGCTTAATTTTAAAAACTGAGTATCCTGGGGACTTCAAAGAGAGTTAGGTAAAACCAGGGTTTTGGTATTCATTTTAAGTGAAACCCAGTGTGTAAGAGCCAATGAAACAAGAAATTGCAGAGTATTCAAAACTGTAGAGCATAGTATATTCACAGTGTGTTAGGTAAAACCAGTGTGCTGTCATTGATTGTAAGTTAAAATAGCTGTTTAGCAGCCAATCAAACAAGTAATTTGCTTAGTTTTTAAAACTGAATATCTTGGGGCATTCACAGATGTTAAGGAAAATCAGTGTTTTTACAGTGATTGTAAATGAAAACAAGTATGTAGCAGTGAATTAAACAAGGGTCTTTCTTAGATTTTAAAACTGAATATAATCTTGCATTCACTGACCATCAGGGAAAACCAGTGTTTTTATACTGATTGTAAGTCAAACCAAGTGCAGGGCACTTAATGAAACAATAAACTTGCTCAGTATTGAAAACTGAAAAAAAAGTATATTCACAGATCATTAGGGAATAACAGTGTTTTCACATTGAATGTAAGTGAAAACAATTGTTTAGCAGCCAATTAGGCAAGTATTTTTCTTAGCTTTTAAAACTGGATACCATAGTGCATTCACAGAGTGTTACCTAAAAGCAGTGTTTGGCTATTGATTGTAAGTGAAATCATGTTTATTGCAGACAATTAAACAATTAACTAGCTTAGTTTTATCCACTGAGCTATCTAGCCGGGCCCACTAGCTTAGTTTTAAAACTGAATATCCTGGTACATTCAGAGAGCGTTAGTTAAAACCAACATATTGACACTGAAAGTGAATTAAAACCAGTGTTTTGACATTGATTGTAAGTGAAAACAAGTCCATTGCAGTCAATTAAGCAAATAACTTGCTTACATTTAAAATCTCAATATCCTGTTGCACTCAGAGAGTGTTAGGTAAAACCATTGTTTTTACATTGTTTGTAAATGAAAACAAGTGCCTAGAAGCTTATTACAGAGGTAACTTGTTGTTTTTTTTTCAGCTGCATATCCAGGTGTATTCACAGAGCTTTGGTGAAACCAGTATTTTCACATTGATTGTAAGTGAAAACTAGTGTGTATGAGCCAAATAAACATGTAAGTAGCTTAGTTTTTAAAATGAGTATCTTGGTGTCCTCACAGAGCATTAGGTAAATCCAGAGTTTTACTTTTACTGTAATTGAAAACAAAAGAGGGGGCCGGCTCAATAGCCCAGTGGATAGGGCGCTGGCATACCACATGGGAGGCCCCAGGTTTGTTTCCCAGGGACCTCTCCTAGCGGGCAGACTGCCTTGAGAATGGCAAGCTGCCATGGGCGGGCCAGAGCCACCGTGGGCAGGGCAAGAAGCTGCCATGGACAGGGCAAGAGCCGCCACAGGCAGGGCAGGTCGCCCGCGGATGGAGC